>SNQJ01S0112775.1:15423-35555 GCA_010110895.2 Picea sitchensis
GAACTAGTAGAAGAAGAAGAAGAAGATGATGATGGAGGAGGAGAGGGTGGTGGAGAATCACCATTCCCTCCATCTCTGTCTGGAGTCTTGTCACCACCGCCTCCCTTATGCATTGAAGGGTTAGAGCCTTCACCCTGCGACATCATGTTCCGCTCCATCATGACCTTCATCATATCTCTCAACTGTATGATAGTCTACCTGAAGTCTTCTTATTCATTCGGAACATGTTCATGACCTTCTGCACTAGCCATGCTTGGTGAATGTCTCTCTTGCAACTTGCGGTGAATGAAACTGCTTCCTCCTTGTCGGATAAGAACTTGGCTACACAAGTTGACCTTCTCCTCGTGTGAGTTTCAACCTTGTGAGCATCAGTAACAAAACTTGCAAAACAATCAAGTCTTCAAAACTAGTGCTCTGATACCAACTTGATCTAAAATTGAAGAAGACTTGAAAAAATTGAATAATTATTGCAAGTGAAATGTTATGTGTTTAAAGCAACAGGATCAATTTGCAACACATAAATTAAGGATTACTTATGCAAATACACATAGACAGCAGCATAAACATTGAACATAAACACATGTGCACATCAATTGATAAAGGAGTTCACCCCTCTTATGGGCTACATCTCCTGGTCCAGCTTCCTATGGATCATTATTATTAATTGCTCAAAAAGTTCTCAAAAACATGTCTTACAATGCTCAAACTGACAAACCGACTGCTCCAATGGCTTCCCAGCGTCCCAAAACCCCTGTCTGGGCTCTTTCGGCACCTCAATCGGTCGAAAAATGAGAAATTTAGGCCTCCTGGAAGTCTCCTTCTCTAAGCTTGTTGTCTCTGGTTCTACAATTCGCACCCTCCTTGAGTGAACCTGGCTCACACGCTCTTTAAAGTGTAAAAACCCAGCAACTGGTGCAACCGCGCCAACGGTGCAAACCGTAGGATGGTTAAGGTGCCTCCAGCCCCTAACCGCCTCGGCCCCTGGGCATGTGGCGCATAGGACCGCGCACAAGGCATAAAGGTGGTTAAGTTCGTTGAACCGCCCAAATGGTGTACCCCGCGCTCCCACTCAGGGTCATATGGAAACCGTGGGCTAGATTACAAAACGCGCACGCAAATATACAACCGCGCACATTTTACATAACCGTTACAATATATATATGGGTATAAACTTTGGTCTGTGCATTTAAATCCACGCCATATAATAAAACAGTTATATGTTAATTAAACTATGGGTCGGGGCTAAGCCCCGACCCGACCCCCCCTCCGTATTCAACATAAAACAATGTTAAATATATATAATGCCATAAACCTAACAAGGCTCATGTGGTGGCATAATGGTTAGCGGAGGTTTGTCAAGGCTTTAGCAATGGGGGAGGTCCAGGGGTCAAACCCCGCGGACTCCCATAAAATTTTTACATATAACCATACAATGGGAGGGGGACACGTGGCGCCCATGGATTGGGCCACGTGTCTCCTTATTATTCACCATGAATCGGACACGTGTCAACACGCTACTCGCCTTCAATCGACCAATGAAAATGTGCCACATCACCCAACCACCATATCATCAAATGGTACGGCCCTGCCACGTCACCGTACGGACTGTATGGACAGGTACAGTCAGCATCCAAAATTTTGCATGTTTGGCTTGGCGGACAGATCGTGATATCTTCTCCATACGAACTCCGTTTGAGAAAGTAAATATACCGCCGGAATCAGGAAGACGAGACAAATGCAATGGCGCTATTTTCGTCGCATTCCGAGCACTTTGAAAATTGAGCAAAATTTGATCCCCTGATCATCGACCAATGCAACATTTATATCATCCTTCTTCTCTACTTCTTGATCATCCAAATCGACATCTATATCAACATCCGGTTCAAAAAAAATGTTGAAAGGATTGATGATATCTTCATCATCATCAATGTCATTTTCAACCATATATTAATCGATATCATCATCAAGAACTGGTACATTGTCTCCTACGCTTGGTTCATCTTCTTCGTCTTCTTCATCTTTCGACCCATGTTCTTCCTGCTCTAGATCTACATCATATTCTTCTTCAATATCATCTTCTTCATCTACAATATACTTTACCGACCTTCCTCTTGGATCATATCTAACAACAAATGACCNTCTTCTTCGTCTTCTTCATCTTTCGACCCATGTTCTTCCTGCTCTAGATCTACATCATATTCTTCTTCAATATCATCTTCTTCATCTACCATATACTTTACCGACCTTCCTCTTGGATCATATCTAACAACAAATGACCAATCCCTCTTACCTCGAACCTTTGAGTAAAATACTTGTTCACATTGACTTGGAAAAACATAACGATCATTTTCTTTTTGAAAAACTGTTGTTTTAATCATCAGAAATTAGTTTCCATGTTGAATAACGGTTCTTTCCTCATCATGTTCATGCATTCGTAACCTATACCATTTGACATTGAACAAAACTAATTTGAAGAAATTAAAGTCACACTCAATTATATCATTCAAAACCCCATAGTATCTATTTTCAATTTCTCGAGGACGTCTATCACTCCTAGAGGAAACAATAGTGACCTGGAATACTGCATCTATCCCACCATCAGATTTTTTTCTGGTTTCATACAACTGTTTGATGCGAAATTTATGACCATTGCACCACATAGCCTTGTGGTTTTTCAACTGCAATATGAGAGACATGTAAAATATGCATTGTTAATTAGTAATAAACAAATTTATATAACTTGGAAAGTATAATATGAAAAAAACACACCTATAGTCACATTAATATAATATAAAATAACTGAATAAAATGGGTGAATTTGTTTGCCTTTCCATCTTTCAAACAATATGCTAAATCTATTTCCCTTTGCGTAACATCAAAATATCCATTACGACGAGCTTCTCTAACCAATTCATACATTTCTTTCCATGATAACCTACCGCCATGACGTTCTTTACATCTATCAATCCCAATCTTGAGCAACTGACCGATCAAAAAATCATAATTCACCAATATTAAATATTAGTTATAACCATGGTAAATATTAATAAATTATGAAAGAATAAATATTAAATGAGTACGATCATATACACACACAAAAATGAAAATTTATATGTACTAAAAATATCCACAATTTAATTAACTCTCACTTTCTTCATTGTACCTTTCCCAAACAGCTGCTCCCTTTCAAACTTTTTGATGGAGTTCACATCCCAAATTCAGTCCACTACATGCATAGCTTCCACTGCTAATTTAGGAAGATATTGAATAATATACACCATGGATTCATATACCACATATCCCTCCACCATAGAACCCTCGGGACGTGTTCTTTGTCTAACCAAAGCCTTCAATGATTTCATGTGCCTCTCCACCATCCACATTGACCTTGTGTGTACAGGTCCACACATTTCAATCTCCTCAACTTGGTATATGAGGTAGTGTTCTTGTGCATTGAAAAATGTCCGAGGTAGATACTTCTACATTTCACACATTAGCCGAGGAACTTCTCTCTTCCAATACTTTATATCAACTTCATGGATTTCTTTCAATGACAACCATCTACAGATCATGGTGCAAGAAAATAACATGATGTTTCAACAAAACATAATACATATTACATTACAAGTAAAACACATGGCATTAAGTACAACAAAAAAGTTGATTTTTGTTTTTGCATATATATTGTAGCTACTTACCTCATGTATTTTCCAAGATCATATATAACTTGTTTGACGTTGATGTCAAAGTAATTTGGGAGAGATAGAGGTAGAACATACTATAACAATAAAAACAAATCGTTACTTGTTTAAAACTAAACAAAAAAAATAAAAATCTCAAAAAATGTATACGACCAATATACAAATATGAATACTAAAATGATTAATTACCTTAATGAAGGTATGCCAATAATGTGTTTTTACCCCACCAAATTCACCTTTCTTCATTAAGATATTCTTTATGTTTGAACAAAAGCCCATGGGAAATTTAATTTTTTGAATGACCTCTTTTAAACCATTGCTTTGTTGCTCTGTTAATAACCATGGAAGGTCATTTTGGTCTCCATCGTTATTTGATCAGATCACACTTTACATTGCATGATTGGCTTCTCGAAATTCATTACAAATTTTGACAATTTTTTCTTTATCCCTCCTGCCATCTATGATTCGCCATAATGTGTATGTCACATTATTCCCGATATGCATTGTACCAAATAAATGAACTATTTTTAGGTCCTCATAGTAAGGAAACCTCATGAATTGAGTGGGATAATAGTTCATTCCTCGTGGAAGCCCATTATTACTACCTTCACGATGAAGACATTGATGAAGCATAAAAAAAATCAAAACACTATTTATCAAATGCGGTAAAATAAAATGAATAATTAAAATAAAATTTGAAAACATGATTCCATTTACAATACATAAAAAAAATGTGTACCTCGAGGATTAATTCTGTCATATGCCAACTTCCATAGGCGATGTGTCATTCTTTGTGGTTTTAGTCAAATCTCTTGTTTCCCATTGAAAATATATTTTTCAGTAGTACGATACTTATGGTTCTTAGAGATGAAGTGTCTATAATCATCAAACACCTCATTTCCTAAACTTTTTGATAGATGAGATTTCATCTTAGGACCACAAACTTGACATGAAAATTTATACTTTGTTTAAAGAATTGCAACAGATGGATTAATGTGAATTATTAATATACGAAATGATTATTTAAACAACATGCATGATATATTCAATTAATTATATACTATTCAAGCATGTAATATGGAACGTTACATACCACAAAAATGTGTTAGTCCTGCGACAACATGAATTTTCCATAAAATTATTCCACAACATTGAAATCTCTTCTGCCTAATTGGTTTACAAATGCCATACATAGTGATGCCCTCCCATAACTTTAGTAGCTCGTTGATAAGAGACTTGATATACACATTCATATATTTAACTTGGTACTTACCTAATTGTTTGAAATTATACGAAATTACTACCATGGTATATATGTGTGTGTGTGTGTGTGTGTGTGTGTGTGTGTGTGTGTGTGTGTGTGTGTGTAAATAAATAAATAAAAGATGTTATGCAAAAAAAGAGAAAAATGAAAATTTTACATTCGAAAAATTAATGTAAACAAATACCTAGAATAATCATTGTCAATATTATGTGCTCCCTCTTTATTGACATCCAAGGAGGAATGTTATTGTTGATAACAAAAATAGGCCACACTGAATAAAGAGACCAAATCTCTCCAAATGGATTAACACCCTCAGTTGTGAATGAAAGCCTAACATTACGAGGTTCATCTGTAAATTTTGGCCATTTTGCAGCAATTTCCTTAAATGCATAACCATTTGCAGGCATTCAAAAAATGCCATCTTCAATTCTCTTTCGTGCATGGTAATCCATAAACTGTACTATGCTTTGGCACCTGAACAGTCACTGCAAACGTGGAATTATGGGAATATGTCGAAGAACCTTTCGAGGGACCATTTTTGTTACTTGATCGATTCGATATCTACAGATACCACATACCGGGCATTTTGTTTCCGACACATGTTTTCCATAGTATATAATATGATCATCAGGACATGCATCTATACTTTGATACTCCATTCCAATGTCTTTCATAATGGCATGTAAATCTTGATATGTGTGAGGTAAAATATTTGATGAGGGTAACAAAAATTCACCTAACAATCTAAAACATAAAAAAATAAATAATTAATGTAAAGAATAGTAATTGTAAATATTGCATTTTTATTTTACACATTAATTAACTCTAAAAAAATGGGGAAAATTCAACCTTTATGCAGATGTGATGAAACATATTACATACCTTAGGATATGTGTCATACAAGTGTTCAACAAATGATTCATAACCTTTAAGTTCACCAACAACAATGTAGTGGAGAAAATATTTTCTCTTGACCATTTATAAAGTCGTTTATTTTCCTTTTCAATCAGAGGTTCATCGTAAATACCATCACTATTGTCCCCATGATCATCATTTGGATGACTGAATAAGTCTTGGATCATTTGATTTGTCCTATCATCTTGAACTATGTTATTATTGTCATCTACTTCCATGGGTTCGTTAACTTGATCTTCATTTTCTGCTTCAAGTTCTTCATCTGGTACAACATCATTTCTGCTACTACTTAGTTCTTTGCGCATAAAGTTAGGGGGAAAATATAACTTTATAATTACAAACAATCATGAAAAATTAGTGCATGTATAAAACAATATAAAAGTTTGAGAATACAATAAATATTAAAACAAATAATGAATATATATATCTAATTACCATGGGACGATATTCATTTGATCCCCCATCCATGTGCCCATATTTTCTACAATGTTTTTTAGCTGTTGTTATTAAAACTCTTTTGGGATGTCTAGTACAACAATTTTTGCAAGGGAAATAACATTCATCGTCACCCTTTTCATCCTCTTTAATTTTTTTCCCACCTCTAATGTTTTTTGACATTCTTCCCCATATACATATACTGAAAAAATACTTTTTTTTGTTCTCCGAGAAGACCGACTTATACCCTGTTAGCGCTCTGTAATTCGCCTAAGGCTGCTGAGGCAATCACAGAGGTAACCTCGAACCACTTAAAGTCTTGGATCTAGCCCTCCAAGACTCAGAGAGGGATCTCTCTATTAGATTTAGCTTTGTTTGTAAGGGATGGATTTTAGGCTAGCTATGAAAGTTATGAAAATATGGAGTTTTTTATTTTAAAATGGTTAGTTTGGGACAGCAAGGAGGGCCATTGGGAAAATGGGGTTTGCTCTTTAAACAAAGTGATTCACATCTCAGATCTGGACAAGACTGTTACACAGGGCAAGGTAGCAGAAACATTGGATCGATTTAAGTTTTGATGGCGTCGGTTTGAGGAAGAAGTAGGGGAGGTAAAAACCAGGCACAGGAGCAGCTAAGAATTCCTGAACTAAGCTTTTAGGAGATAAACATAAAGATTACCACAAGCTGAGAGGCAGAGTATCTGCTGGTAAATTCTGCCTCTATTACTTTCCTTCTGGTAATAAGAACTGAAAACAAATTGTAAAGAAGACAGGAAATACATTAACAAAGAAGAACATCACCAACATTTCCACACAGAAATCCTGTGAATAGCATGCTCATTTCTGAATTGATCATCTAAATATTAAAATAATATTAACTGGCCATACACAGCCCATGCTCCAGCAAAGAAAATGAAAATTATAGGTCTGGACCTCTCACACAGGTCGAGCCTCTCCTATTTAGCCCAGTCGAACCCTCTCTTAGTCTTTTACTAGTGTATACATACAAAAAATCTCTATTTGTCCAGGACTCGCGCTCATTACTCTGCTATCTCAAAATAGAAAACAGTTACATTCCAGGACTCGCGCTCATTACTCTGATATCTCAAAATAGAAAATAGTTACATACAATACACTGCCACCTGTAGATTGTCTCCAACTTTAAACTAAATGAAAACTGAATTTGGTGACTTGTTTGCTTTGACATATGCCATATTGGAGGAGGTTTAATGATTTACTGGTGATAAGACTGAACGCTGGAGGTTTGTTCATTTTTTTGCTAAAGGTTGTTGATGCTGTGCGTGAAAATATGTGATATGGAGCTGATTTTGTGCCATCTGGAAACACTGATAAGATCCCTGAAAATATGGGGAAAATGGTATGGAGATAGCCTTTTTTGAGAGGTTCGATGCATCACTTTGTCAGCGGTTCATATTTATTTTGTTATCAATTCCCCTAAATTTCTGTAAAAGTGCTCTGCCACTTATTCCTTTGCGTAGCAAGCTGAAGACAAATGTTGCGCAAATGTAATCCACATCGTTGGCGTAGCGAGATTTGTGTAGCATGGGGGTTTTCTTGGAACTGGTGTGAAACCATAGGACAATAACCAAACTCCTTACAACTTCAAGTTTACTAATTGATGCTGGAACTTTAGATTCCTTTGAATCTTCAATTTAATCACTACAAATTTGGTGTTTATGATAATTATTTCCTTGAGATCTGAGATTTGATCTCTGCCTTTTGCACTGTCTATTATCATAAAAGGATTCTCCCTTGTGACTAAACGCTTGGCGTTGACCTGTGTATCAGGGTGCATGGATCAGACACCTTGGCTGTGTAATAATAGATAAACCTGTGTTGTTTGGTGGCAACGTTTGACAGTTGGTATCCTGTGTTGAAACTAGAGGAAAAGCATTTCCACCATCACTTGTCACCACTGCATCTTGGATGATCAACATTGTTTGAGCTCCCAATTCCTCAACTAACGAAATAAATAGCATGCCTGCACATTTACTGGTCCTCCCTCTTTCATGCCTCTCATCATGCACAAATTTCCTCCATGAGCATGAAATGGCAGAAAAAATGAGCAATATCAGCATATGCTTCTACATATCGAAGCACATTCTCTTCCATGTCAACATTTAATCGCTACAAGAAATCATTACTCTCCTCCATAGGTAAATCCTCATCAAGTTTTGTAAGATCTGGTCAATAATAATTCTTTGGTGTAATCTTCAAAACCTCAACATTTTATATAGATGTTGTCTTCAACTCTTGGGCACACCGGTTTTGGTTAAAACCCTGTAACGATATTTACAACTTAAACCATTTGCAGAGGGCATTGTTGGATAGATCATATTGTTGGAATCATTGGCTCACATCATAACAATGGAAACAACTGACTTCTCAATTCTTTCAACTCCATCATCTTTATACATTGTTTCTCCTCTCGCAGAGAACAATGTTCCTTTAAACATTTCTTCAACTCAATTTTTCAGACATTCAATCAAAAAATCCCCTGAAGAATATCAAATTGGGCGCATTTGGTACTGGTTCCTTGTTGCTCTTTTGTTGGCATTTGACATCCGAACACTTGGTTGATGTTTCATTTCCACCAGTCGTTACTATGCTACTGCTGATGCAACTCATGTTGGGTGTATTTGGCACTTAATAACAAATCCCAAGTGCTTGTATTGGCATCTGGCCAGATCATGCATCTTTTGTTTTATCAAATGGAAAATACCTCACATCTGCCGGGTGAAAGAATTCGCAGGTGTTTATATGCACCGACGTTCCCAAATCCCAATGACGCGTTGTGCTCAATATTTTTTTTTTCCCGTAGGCTATATCCCACATTCGCGTGGTGAACTGAAATTTAGGTGATTATATTGGCCAACAGTCATATGTTGTATCAATGAAATGAGCCTGAGGATTGGGCTTCGGGGTTTGGTGTTTGCATTGTGCTGGCATTTCTTTGTTGGTGTATGAAATGGCGCTGACTCTTGGTTCTGAAGGCTTGGAGATTGGCCCTCGGCCAGTATAACTTTTGCCTAAAATATAATTTTTTCCCATAATTTATAATTTGAAAAAAACCAAAACCAAATACTCTGTCTCAAGGCCGAGGGGCCAAATTTTTCTTTAAAGACCAAGAAATTTATAATAAAAACCAAAACTTGGCTAATAAACCAACTTTTCCTTTACCCCCAAAGTCAAATTTTGCCATTTCATAACACTTCACAATTTATTGCACCGGAACTCGCTTGGAAGCTTGAGCGCAAGCACTCATCTTATGCTTGGTCATTGTCGGGTGTTTTACTCCGCCTTCGCCATGCATCATGAGCGAACACCTATGCCTGAAAAAGATAAATATTACTCAGAAAATTGATTCCCTATTATATAGGGTCCTAACATACCCTTTTTGAACTTTTGTTATTATAGCAAACTTGTCGCAAAATCCGTAAAATGGAACATATTTATAGATTAATAACGTCACAATTCTGACGATAGTTACCCAAGTCAAAGTTGTCTTGGTCAAATACTAGGTGACTGTTGGGGTGGGGAAAACCTAGTGTCCATAACGTTGCAAGTGTGATGAATATTTCACCAACGTTGCAAGAGAGACGAAAATGCAATGTTGTCGCAAGAGAGACATTTTTTAGTAGTACGTCACAAGATCGACGTTATCGGGAAATATGGAGAAAACAATTTAAATTTTCCTTTATTTTTTGACAGTATGGCCAATTTTGTCCATAACATCACAAATAGAAAGTCGAAATGTTTCCAATATGTACTAGTGACAACTTGCGTTGGAGTACCAAACTCCATTGGGGTAGCATACCAGGCTACACTGGAGTACCAACCTGTGTTGGGGTAGCATACCAACTTGCGTTGGAGTAGCATACCAACCTGTGATAAGGTATCATACCAACCTACGTTGGATTACCAACCTAATGGGGTAGAATACCATCCTGCATTTGAGTACCAACCTACGTTGGGGTAGCATACCAGCCTGCATTGGAGTAGCATACCAACCTACGTTGGGGTAGAATACCAACCTAGGTTGGAGTACCAACCTACACTGAGGTAGCATAACAACCTATGTTGGAGTACCAACCTATGCCGGGGTAGCATATTAGCCTGTGTTGGAGTACCAACCTACGCTAGGGTAGCATACCAGCATGCATTGGAGTAGCATACCAACCAACGCTAAGGTAGCATACCATCCTCTGTTGGAGTACCAACCTGCTATGGGGTAGTATACCATCCTGCATTGGAGTCCCAATCTGCATTGGTGTAGCATACCGGCCTGCACTGGAGTACCAACCTATGTTGGGGTAGCACCCACTACTGTGGATATCATCACTTCCCTCTACTAGGGAACACATCACTTCTCACTACTAGAGAAAAAAAATGTGGACCACTCCAATATTGTCCTTGATAGAGGCTTGGTCAACAATTCTACTACATGTTCATTTGTAGCAATATACTGGAGCAAGTGTCTTGTCACAGTCTTCTCCCTCTCCCTGGAAGAATCCCATGGACACAAATCAAGATTTGTACATTTCTAGGATATTTATCTGCAACATGCTTGATCTTGTAGATCAACTTGGAAGTCACCACTTACTTCACATCTAGTCTCAGAACCAAGGAAAAGATATGTATCATAGTCCTTTTGACTGGATTCCTCCTTGGTCAGTGTAAAAAATTCTACTGAAGCAAGGGAATAATCCCATAATACCTCATATCTCCTCAAATCCTTTGAAGCTTCAATCTAGCCTTCTCAACCCATGGCATCTGTCTGTCAGTTCCAGAATATGTCTCTCTCTTCCATCTGAATATGAAAGTTTTTGAGTCTCCATTCTCCCTCTGAATCTTGACTCCCTGTGAGTTTGTATAATATTTGGAGCCATATGCTCCTCATTATATGGTTCATCAATGTTGCATCCTGCAAAGTTTCATGGGACCACGTTGGTCTCTTCTTGGTTACTACAATGATTCTGGGTTGGCCCTTCTGTCTCTACTAACTCTTCTTGATGATCTAAAAAGTGATCAATTGCACTAAAGGGATTTTTTTGGTCATATTTGGAGCCTTTTCCTCCTTATAATAAATCTCCATATGAGATACTATGTATCTCACAAAAGTACCCTTCTTTGTCTTCTCCTTCTTTGGTACATGGATGTATGCGGTCATGTATACAACTTCTTCTTTGGATAGCCTAATCCATGTCTCAAACTAGAGACCATCTATATGTTGTCTCTTGCAACCATCACTATTTCATCCCTCAGAGTTATAACATGTGACCTGCTCAAAACAAGGAAAACAAAAAAAAGTATACAAGAATAATACTCTTATAATAATAAAAACAAGAACGAGAACAATAATCATAGTATCTCCTTCTTAGAGATATTTCTTGTGACCTTCCTGGAACAAGAACCAAAATAAAAATACAATAATAAGAAATATCTCCTAGAGGAGATGTTAGTTCATGTTGCAAGCATTTATATCAATAGTACTCACATGCTTCCAAGTATTCATTGTATTTAACAATAATAGAACCTTTCAAGGATTGTTGTCGCAACTAGTAATGTAGCAATTATCAAACTTGATATGTGTGAATTAGAAACATATTAATTTAATCAAGCCTGGAACCTGGAGTCTTATCTTCAATAACAAGTGTCGTTTATTTTCTTTTGAGTCTCCTTCACTCAGGATGACAAGTAGCCTCTTCAACCTTTCCCTTGTACTTAAGACAATATGCTTTCTAGACAAAAATATGAGTTAGAGAATATAGTGGAAATAAACTCTAAAGTCTCAACCTTAATCAATATAATACATTGACTAAAGTTAGTTTCTAACTTTAACTTTGAACAAAGGTTAGTATGATAATCATAACTTCAATAGATAAAAATAAAACTAGATGTTCATAAGGTCACAATAATTCCATATCAGCTAGAGGGATATGAAAACAATCAAACATGGAGTGTGTCGTTCCTTTGAATGTGTTGGATATGAGATCCATTTAGATCTACAATTTTTTCTTGGAATAGAGATCCCTTATCTTTCAATCACACTCAAAATAGTAATACAGTTTAAACATATCTATGTACATACCTCCGACAATAGTGGCAGGCATCGACAGATAGTGGCACCATCTGGTATCAGTGCCAATCAATGAAAAACCTTAAAACTTCAAAGTTCTCCAACTTGTAATATAAAGGTAACTGTAGATGTGCTAGGATAAGGCACACTATAAAAACCAAATATTAGGCCCAAAGTTTCACAAAAAATTTACTGCAACTAGTACTACAAATGGTGTTGGCACTACAACTAGTGTTGCAACTAGTACTGCAACTTGTGCTACAACTAGCATGAAGGAACTAGCATGAAGGAACTGGCACTGCAAACCTAGGGTTTTTAGGAGGAAACCCTAATATCTCAACTTAAAAAATTTGTAGATCTGATCCAAGGAAGATATGTGCCCTACTTAGGAGACCTTCTTAGTGAGTTAAGTAAGTTCTCAATGATATTGGAAATGGGGGAAACTGAGGATCTTCCTTCCATCAGTTAGACTATTACGAAGGAAACCAACTATGATTCCATGCTAAAATTTGGTATGATTTTTTAACCATAGACAATGTCAAATCATTATCACCCATCCATGGGCATTCACATATGCCACCCCTGAGCACACTAACCTTTACTTATAATAATTCTGTCAAGCCTACTCTAGAACTAAGAGATAAACCCTAGTTTCTAACTATAGTAACAACTAAATACAAGTAGAGATCTCCTTCTCCAAGGGTAGAGCGCAAGGGAGAGAGTCTCCATATCCATAGAAAAAGTACCATACACAACTGAAGCAGTTGCAACAACACTATTCTCTCTCTCTCTCTCTCTCTCTCTCTCTCTCTCTCTCAAACTTCCGCCATACTTAGAAACAATATCACCAAGAATATAACTGATAATAACACCAAGAAAATCACCAAGAGAGAGACCAAGAGCAAGAGATGACCATGCACCTTTATTCCTCCTTGTAGTTTCATCTGCAACTCTCCACAAGACTTGAACACTAACTGAGTGTACAAATGAGCTAAAACGTCCTCTATTTATATTAATCTATCCAGTGAATTTTCTAGCTGGGTCGACCTGAATTTTTGGTAACTATATTTTTTGTTTATCTTTTCCTGTGGAGCCTACTTGTACTTCTGGAAGATAATATTCTAATATTATTTATTCTTCTAGGATGACTTATCTTCTATTCTAGAATATTCTATTCTAAGTCATAGGTTACATGTGGAGGTTAATACCTCCCACAGCTACCAAAACATCAACACTTATACAATATGACTAATGTCTAAAATTATACACAAATACAGATGGATAACCATGAGAATCCATCTGTTCATCCAGTTACATTTATTTTTCCAAACTTTAGTGAATATCAGGCATGTGTTGACTCGGTAGGAAAACTGATTCCTCTTTTAGTAATCTATTTTCCTCATGTATCCTTCCTATGTGAAGACCATTTCCCAACCATCAACTACAATGTTGACTACTGTGATGGCAGGATTTCTAATTGGAGTTGCAACAATGGTGTACTCGGATTTGCAACACGAAGAGTGCACTTGGATTTGAAACAACTAGATTGTACCCAAAATTGTAATTATTACTTGGAATCACAAAACAAAGAGTACACTTGGAGTTGCAATAAGTAAAGTGCAATTGGAGTTGCAGCAGAGAGGTATTGCAACCAATGTGAGGGGTTTCATCTACTATATTACTTTTGTGTAGCAGTATTAGAACATGAAAGTAGCAAGTTCCTTTAAGAATTATTAAAAGAATAACATAACAATGGCATATGGGGAAAGATTTGTACCTTAATGATAAGTCGGGAAAAACTAGATAAGGAAAGTATCAAAAAGGAAGTGATCAATGGAAAATGGTAAGAAAAAAGGTATTATACATGTGCTGAAAGTATGCCAATTTAGGCACCCGTCATAATATTTCCCAATAAATTATTACAAAGGGTGAGATATGCACTCTCAAATAATATTCTGATGCATTCTTACTCACTAACAATCTTTGTAGATGGATTTGGCTCATGGAAAAACTCTTTCTCGTGGGTGAACAAGCTTACTGGCTCATAGAATATTTACTCTTTCATCTCTCTTCTTTTTCCAATACCTTTCTCCTTCCCAATATCCAATTCTCCCTTATTTGTTTACCATATACATTGATCAAGGCCCTTATTTATTATAGATATTCTCTAGAATTCCAAGAACCAAGGTGATTTGTTTCACCTTCTAAAGACTTTTTGGATTTTTATCTTTAGGCTAATTGCTAATTTCAAAATTTTCCAATATTATTTTTTATTACAAAGTTTGGATGAGGAAATATTTTAGATCCATTTACGATCACACCTCCCATTAATAGGATTCTGGTCCCCAAAATATTCAACTCGAATATATAGAATGTTGTTCCAACAACACTCTATATGGATTCCCTACACTTCATTAATATGAGGATTACAATGCAAGGGATTCCACTCATTCCTGGTCATTCTTACTCACCTTTTTCAATGCCAATTTAAATAGTTTGCAACAATTTCAAAATTATCTTCCTAACCATGGGTAAGTAATGGATTACTTTGTACCTATTTGGTATTTGGTACAGTCCTCTAATGTTGCTACTACTCTTTCGTTGATTCCTCTTGATGTCAAAACCATCTGTGGAATTGCTACTCCATATGAGGATAGACTACTAATATTATATTCCTCTTCTCCCATCTTTATAATGGTGATTTGTTTTTACTTTTTAGTTTTTTTCTTGGTCATCCAAGTTTTGGTGAAATTTGGGTGTAAAAAGAATCCCTTGGCTTCCTTGTTATAATATTCTACATGCAAGTTGGAGTAATGGATTTATTCCCACTCCTTTTTATTTTTATTTTTCCATTCTCCTCTTCAAAACCATGGATTCAACCACTATGATATTGTATGATCCACAAACAAGGGACTTATAGGCCACATGTTTCATCAACATGGACCTCTACATAAATAAAATAATTGTCCCTATTATTGGGTCAACTCTGAATGAAAATATTCGTGGTTTCCAATCACTAAGAAGCATAAGAGAATGGATCTGTCTTCATATCTAGTTTCAAGGATTCTATTCCCTATTCTTAAAGTAAACCATTGCTTGGTTACTTTGTTTGTGGTGGCTAGACCAATGCCAACTAAGTTTCCCATATGAGTTTATAGGAAACTTAGTCCTGGCCCAACAATCTAATACTAATAAACAAAATATATTTTTGTATTAATAAATGTAACCAATGAACTCTGAGTTTTCCAACCAATCAAAACTCTAGAATTATGCATATTAAACCTAACAATACATACTTTGTTTTGAATATAAATGGGAATGTATTGATTATTGTGTAAATGTTCTTACCCAACACACATTTAATAGTATTTTATGTGTCCAATTACAAGATAACAATAGCCAATATGTCCAATTTTATTGGTATAGGTAATTATACATAGGTTTGTTTCCACATTTCTCAAGAGGTTTAGATCACTACAAAGTATGTACACATTTTGGTTACAATGTGGGTGGTTTTGTAGAGTACCACAACCTTCAGTTAGGGGAATGCCTTGTGTGTGGACATGTTGGTGTGAGTGGTTTGGGCCAATCAATAAGTATATAGTAACTAAACCGCAAGCTGCATACCAACTAGTTAATTAAAGGGAAACTATGGTAGAATGTGACGTCCCTAGTGGTTATTCACACCAATGATTAGACAATTAACAATTATAGTGCCTAATATATCAATACATAATGTAGCATGGTTTACAAAGTAACTATGTATCCCAACATTCAATAAATGAATATTATGTTATAATCTATGATAATATTATGCAACATTGTCTTAACCATTCAATGATTAGACAATTAACAATTATAGTGCCTAATATATCAATACATAATGTAGCATGGTTTACAAAGTAACTATGTATCCCAACATTCAATAAATGAAGATTATGTTATAATCTATGATAATATTATGCAACATTGTATTAACCATTCAAATAGGTAGAAAAACTATCTTAGAATAATAATAATCATTGTAGTTGAACCACTAGTTAAACTAGAGATCCAACACACTAGTATTATCACTAATATAGGTTATTTTGGTAATCAAATAAATGAATAATGGGTGAATGGGTGAATACAATACTTCATGCATTTCTATCAAATTTAAACCCCATAGTAATATCTAGAACTAAAACAAGTAGTAATTAATCACACAACGATTCATCAACCATATGTAATTTAAATGCACCATAGACACATATATTTTTTATCTTTGAAAACCAAGTGGGAAAAGCAACATTTAATGGGAATTTGATTCTTACTTAGGAAATTATTACAAATGGTGATCTATGCACTCTCAAATGATAATTTGATGCATTCTTATTCACTAATAGTATTTGTAGATGGGTTTGGCTCATGGACACTATTTTTCTTATGCATGGACAAGAACAATGACTCTTCATCCTCTGATTTTTTAGCATATTGCCTCTTCAATTTCTCTTCTTTCTCCATTCCCTTTCTTCTTCCCAAGATTCAATTCTCCCTTGTTTGTTGGCTATTTTCATCAAGAAAGACCCTTCTTTGTTATAGAGCTTCCTTCATAATGCTAATCATCAAGGTAATTTGTTTTACCTCCTTGAGGCCTTCTGACTTTTTGTGTTGAGGCTAATTATTAATTTCAAAATTTCCAAAAATTAATTTTATTACAAATTTTGGAAGAGGAAATATTTCAAATCCATTTATTATAACCTTATTCATTAATGATTTGTATGGTGGTGGGTGAAGTTGATTCTCTTGGAAAATTCATCTTGATGAATTGCAAATATGATGGAGTATCCCAACATTAGTGATGCACTTAAGGGTTGTTAAATAATATGTTATATACTTTTGAACATTCTTGATCCACTACAACACATGTCATTTAAGTTAGTAATGATTTGAATTAAAGTCATGGGACTTTTGGTCTTTGTATTCAAGGGTCATTGAATGTTTAACATGTGTTTGTGCAATACTTAAATTTATGGTAGAAATTGAAATTCAAGCAACCCATAATGCATTAGAAGTGTGCACTTGTACTAGAACCATTAAGAAATTTGTGTTCACATGGTTGCAACTATTTCGAGAGAACATGGATACTACAACATGGATGTGGTTAATGAGTGATGCAAATATCAATGAAAAATTAAGTGATTCCATCGAGATAAATTAGTTTTATTTTGTAGCCCAAGTGGTGTCAATCTGATTTATGAATTCTTTCATTGTATGCATAGATAATTATGTATTGAATGCTAATGGTATTATATTGAATTGAAAACAACTTGGTTGAGATGCATACTAATGTTTTTTGGGATGGGAATATTACTTATAATAACTATAGTCCCTTTGGTTAAGTATCCTCTATCCTTGGGAATATTACTTATAATAACTATAGTCCCTTTGGTTTCAATGCTTTTAAAATAATCAATTACTTGCCTCCAACTGATTTTGAATGTTTTGAACTTGCTTTTAAAATCATCAATTACTTGCCTCCAGCCTCTTCTACACCATTTTCGAATGTTTTGAACTTAGGTATTTTTTTAATAGAAGCTCAATTAACTTATTTCTTATCAGTAGACCACAGTCTTTTGGATGAGACATTAATTACTTAATTTAATTTATTAATCACCCCGAAATATGCATGTGTAGCTATTTTTATGGTTTTCATCTTTATATTAATAAGTATCTCTCTGTGCTTTAGCAAGTTTGTATAGTTTTGGCATTTATATTAATAAAAAATTTCCATGCTTTAGAAAGTCTCTATGATTTTTGTCATTATATTAATAACAATCTCTCTATGCGTTATCAAGTCTACAAATCAAGCTATGGGAACAATAATGATTTCCATGGTTATATGCATTGTTAAAGGGGTGAAATCATGAAGATGAGTAACACTTTTGCTTGTTTTATGAGAAAAAAAAAATTGTTTTTTCACAAGTTCTTCCACTTCCGGAATACAAAAGTATTTTTTTTATTTAGAATTTCACTTTACAGTAAAAATACAACTTGTGAAGAATTTTGTTATCTTTCTAATGACTATTTTTCAATTTTTTTTCATTAATATTTGATATGTCAATTTGACAATTGTTTAACAGTATGTTCCTTAAACATGAAAGGAATGATAATGAGTTATTTTTTCCCACAACAATGTATCTATTATTAAAATTATGTTATTAAGAAATGAAATATACTGCAACAATCTACAAAGACTATATTTTATTATGGCTATAATTTTGAATCTAACGGATTAAAATTATAATTTCTAGAATTTTTTTTAAGTTGACCAAGCTGAAAACGTTGTAGATTTTAAACACATGTTTTCAACACTTTGTATCTATCTTAATTTTTACTTAAAAGTAAAATATAAATATACCCTTTGAAAAGAACAATTTAAGGATTATGAATATAAATTTTCCTATATTTTTCACTGTATATTTTTAGAGATACCGATATTTCATTTCACCAAATCATAATGTTTGCTAAAAATATTATGCAACGATTTTTTAAAAAAATTAAAAAAAATTAGATAAAAATAATGAAAATGAAAACAAATTATAGGAATTGAAAGTAGATTCAATTTTGGAAATGCTAGTGTCATTTTCGAAACCAAATTCTCAGTATTTGTAGGAGTCTACAACCTCCGAAGTTCAGGTAAGTTTGGGGCAATTCTCTGGTTTTTTTTTTAGAGCCAATTTCATCTTTTCGGCCAAAATAATCTTTCAGTCAAAATAATATTTTTTCGGCCGAAAGACTAAGTTTTAACGAAAATTGTCAAAAGAGAATGGTTTTCAAGGTTTTTGGCCGAAAAAACCTTCTTTCGACCGAAAGAATGTCGAGCGAATTCTGTCAGTTGGAAAAAATGAAAAGACATGTTGTATCGTTTCATTTCGTGGAAAATAGTATAAATATGCTTTCAGATGAACACATTTAACACAATTCATTGGATGGACGGACAAATATGAGCTCAGGGATAGGGATTTCAAATCATTTCTTTTACTGATTACAACTGTATTCTTTTATTTCTTTATTTCTTCCCTCTATTCCATAGGCTTAATTGGAGGATCAATATCGATACATGGTGGTTTTCTAGAGAACCTAAACAAAGTTTCGAATCATCCTTTTGGTTTTTGTTGAATAAGGTAATTGATGTTTGTTCAAGTTTTTATTGGAATAACAATTTATATGTTGAAAGATACATGTTGAGCATTTTTTCAAGGTGAATTCTTTGTTGAACATAGTTTTTACAGATAACTATAAAAATCATGGGAAACAAAAGTTTGCGCAAGAGAAAATTTGATCGCACCCGAGATTATACTCGCCAAAACGAACAAAAGAAAGAGCATTATTGGAGAAAGAAATGAGAACGTGCAAATTTTGAAGAAAGAAACGATGATAATGTAAATAGATATTTTCAACAAGAATAAGTTCAACCAGGTATGCATGCACATATGACGATCGAGCCCACGACACACATTGTGACTGTATTCAGAAAGTATAGAATTCAAATTTAAAATATTGTAAATAATATAATTGATTGTAATTACAATTTGATGTTTTTCTAAAAACATAAATAGATTGTCTCATAATGTCGAAGAAGACGTTGAAACCAAAATTGAAGTAGAAGGCATTGAAACCAAAATTGAAGCAGAAGACGTTGAAACCGAAATTGAAGCAGAAGACGAATCACCTAT
>SNQJ01S0112776.1:0-12520 GCA_010110895.2 Picea sitchensis
CTTACTTTCCATGCTCTTTGTCTTTCATTGTCGACTATATGCCATCGTTTGTTTCAATAGACATAAATAGGGCCTTCTTATATGACTCTAGTCAATTAATCCACACTTGTCATTAGAGATTGGACCATAGATTAGAAATAAATCATTCCGTCTATACAAACTTTAGGACATGATATTTCAACTTCCTAAAGAGTTACTCTATTAGAAATCGTACCATTTCAATATCTTCAATCACATCTCCGAGGTAACCCTAAGCTTGTTAATGGCTATAGTTCAGTATTTATGTATATCTAATATGCATCCTTGAATTGATTTATGCCATCATCCTAATGTAGGAAAGCTTCTAGTGTGTCATATCACTTATACAACTTAATCGCAACACTCCCAATGACCAAGGTAACTTTGAATGTAATCCAATAGATAAAAGGGTTGGTTTCTTTCTCTTTGTACTAAGGGTGAAAATGTGATTGACCATGCTACCTATCCTATCAAAAGTTGGAAACTTTGACACATCTATTCAATTTGCTTCTTGAGCTATATTCTTTCTATTTTCAAGATAATATAGTTACTTATACAAGTCTTGAAACAAGTTCCCAATATTATGATCCTTTTTATTGTTTAAGGATTTCGAGGGTTTACTTAATTTATCCAATGATTCCTTGGAGTACTCGGGTTCCTCATTGTGGTGTGTTTCCTGATTCTCTAAATCACAATCTTTCCTTAGGTTTTGGAGTAATATATTTAGCTCATGATTCACCTCCGTGTTATGGTTATGATTGGACAATTTATTTATCAATTGCCATCAAAACTTCTTAGCATCTCTTGTTGGGTTTGTAGCAATAACCTTTTTGAAGGTTTTCTAATGGTATACTCTCACATTTCAAAATATGTTCAAGCTCATAGAATTCCCCCTAAATATAGGCTCTAAAGTAGACTCAAGTTGCAAAAAAACTAACATAATACCTATTTAACCAAGGGGACTCAAGTCAATTAAACAAGACTAAGAAAATAATTCCATATTGCATGATAAAATTGAAATAAAAATACTTAATGATACTTAGAATGTAAATGGAATAACACACTATTTCATAAATATAGAACCATAAGTATACTTTCATATCATTAATTCCATTAGGCTATACACCAAAACAAACAATATTTTATAGTGGGAAACACCTTAGATATGGGGAGGAAAACCTAGTACAAAAAGTGTACCTTAGTCTTATTATTAAAAAAAAATCTACAGAATAGTTTGTTAGGATTTGAATCAGTACACCAACTCATAGATCATAAATCAAAAGGTATTTATCTATATCATTCGAAGTGATCATTATTTATATTTATGGGTCACTTAACAAGTCCAAATTTGATCGAACAATCTTTTAGTCAACTTTTTTGATATAGTCAAACTTGATTTTATTGTAATTTATTACAATGTAGAACCTAATGCTATCAACATTTACTCACAAAATTTAAAGTGTGTTCACACCCAATAAAATAATAAAAAACATTGCCAACTATCTTAATAATAATTTGATTATTGTTGTACTTTAAGGACATAAATGGGGACTAGGGAAATTTTAGGGTCTACATTTCACTCATGGATTAATTTTCCAAGTTTTTGTTTGAAAAAATGATTTTCCAATTTCCACTTTATTCACTCATATCATAAAATTAATTTACTCTAAAAATGACCAAACATTTCCAGAAACTAAGATCCTTAGAAATTTTAATAATTTTTTTAAAAATATGGTTAAATATTGTATAATTGACATTTTAAGAATTATTTAAATATGTCAAAGTTTGTACTCTTTAAAATAAGTATGGATCCTTAAAAATTCTCCTTATGGGACCACTTTTCATTAAAAAATTCTCAATAATATTAGTTGAAATTCCTTAAAATTATACAAACACATCCCAATTACCATCATTGATAAATACATTTTAATAAAATAAATAAAGTAAATTATATAGATATAAATGAAGTCTTTAGTATTTGAAAATGTTGTTAAGAATATTAGCTGAAATGCCTTAAAAATGTATAAACACATCTTAATTACCATCATTGATAGATGCATTTTAATAAAATAAATAAAGTAAATCCTATGAAAAATATTAGTTAAAATGCTTTAAAAATATACAAACACATCTCAATTAATGCATTTTAATAAAATAAATAAAGTAAATTTTATGAAAAATATTAGTTAAAATATAAACACATCCCAATTACCACCATTGAATTACCACTATTGATAGATGCATTTTAATAAAATAAATAAAGTAATTTGAATTAATGTATTTTAATAAAATAAATTCTATGAAGAATAACCACCATTAAATTACCACTATTGATAAATGCATTTTAATAAAATAAATAAAGTAAATTCAATTAATGTATTTTAATTGAATAAATTCTATGAAGAATATTAGTTGAAAATGTACAGACACATCCCAATTACTACCACCACTAATAGATGCATTTTAATAAAATAAATAACCACCACTAATAGATGCATTTTAATAAAATAAATAAAGTAAATTCTATGGATATAAATGGGGCCATTTAATATTTGAAAATGTGTTGTTTTAGTATTTGAAAATGTTGTTTTGGACGAAAACTTTATCAAGAAACATATTGTTGCATTTTAATAAAATAAATAAAGTAAATTCTATGGATATAAATGGGGCCATTTAATATTTGAAAATGTGTTGTTTTAGTATTTGAAAATGTTGTTTTGGACGAAAACTTTATCAAGAAACATATTGTAGAAAGGACCTTTAGAAGATTCTAGAAGATTACTCAAATTTCGGTGGAATATAAGTTGATGTGAGAACTCCATGTAAAGTAATTCTAGAAGATTACTTGAATCTCGGTGCCAAATATGTGGGATGTGAGGGTTCCATGTTATGTGGCTTATCTATGGATTGCAACATGTGAGCACAAGTGGTTGGCTTGCTTACCATTAGTACTAACTAGTATTCTTGAGTAGTTTAGCATGATTGGCACAAGTCAACCTTCAGGTTCGATTACTATGAATTTCTTCTAACTCTCACTAAGTCCTTCATGTGATTGTTGGAACATCAACTACTTTAGTGCTAATAACTTTCGCATTGTTTGTTAACACCTAGGTAAACTCTTAAGACACTTGTAAACTTGTGTCTATGTTGGATTTGAAGGGTCAATGTGGAACCCAAAACTGGATAAAGGGATCCTCTGTACACCTTTAACTATAAAATATCAAAAGAACCTTTGAGAGAGCATAAATGTAATTTCCTTCCGAATTTAAACTACCTTTGACACATTTAAAATGAAAAATAAAGGAAGCGTCCATCTCTTGACTTAAGCCCAACGAATACATTTGAACGGTTAGAGAGCACTATGTATAAAGCATAAAGGTGCTTTCCTTTGACACTTTTAAACTGAAAAATAAAAGCAAGCACGCTGCCATGCATGAAACAGGTTCTGGGCTTACAGCACTGTGTACAGATTTGAACGATCCTCGGTTTCCCTTCAAAGTCTTGGTGGTAGCGGCTTTGCCCATTGTAGAAGGCCTTCCAAAAAGTTGATTTGGGGAGTCCGCTTAAAATCTTCTAAGAAAGTTTACTGACATCTTTCAATATATTAATCCGTATTGGGATTCCAAAAGAGAAAAGTTAATTTTAATAACATTAAGTCCAACTTATTGGCGTACCCCATCAACGCGAATTTAAGAATAAAGAATTTATAAATAACATCTCGTTGAAAACTTATGGGGAGAATCTCATATGCTTGATTGAAGATATGACGAGAAAGTCCTCTTGAGAGGACAATATCTAGTAAATCTATAACCGTAGGTATTCTCCTAATTGTTTTCTGTCCCACTATTTTTTAAGCGAACAATATCCAGAATGTTGGGTGGTATATATGATGTTAGATTTCAATTGTTTTCAAATCCATACATCACTGGTCACAGCATTCGGCATTGAATGCTGTCTAACAAGGTGGATATTAATTACCATATTTTTAATATAGGATTATAAAAATCATTCAACCTCCTTTGTTTAATTTTTCTCTAAACAAAGCTTAACTCATGGAAAAAACAACTTCCAAGTATAGTGAATTTTCATGAACAGTTTTAGTAACTGCATCATGAACACATAGATTAAGATTTTTAATAAAAGAAGTTTGAAAATTTTGAGATTTGATTTTTTGGTTATATAGTTTTTAGTGAAATTACATTTTTAAATGTATAAATGGATTCATGATCATGAAAAACTCTTATTACACTATGATTATGCAATATCAATAATTGATATTTGCAATTTCAACAATTCTTCTAAAATTTCCTTCTAAAATTTTGACCAAATTTTAAACAAAAATAGTCATAAATGTAACATCCCTACTCGTCGCGACTTACCAAACTTAATTTTTGAGACACTTGCTCTAGCGGATCCCGATTTTTATGATGATAAAACTTTTCCTTCATTATGATGTGCATTACGCTATATGACCGATGTTTCTACTATGTTGATGTAGACAAAAGGTCAATTCGGCTTTGGAGTGTGCAAGGTGGTTTTGATCTTGAGGATGTAGAGGCATCGGCAGAACTCCCTTGGACTCCGGATTGAGTCGTGGAGTGGGGTATTTGAGCTGTTTCATTTACGATGATATTGTTTGATTTATGCGATATGCCATTGATTTTATGATGTGTTGTTGACATGATCCGACATGGTGGTTGATGATGCAGACTGACGAAAGCTTGCCTAACTGCACTCACATATGGGAGTGAAAGGGCCACACACGAAGTTCCACGATTGAGGGAGAGGTGTGGACGTAAGCCCTGCCATAGCCTACTAGCACTCCTCTTTCACGTGGGCTCGAACTGTAGGTTAACGGATACCTAGTTCGAGGGTCCATGATGCCGTGGAGGGCATCATGACAGTCTGCCACGATGATTCTAAGGGGCTGAAGGCGTGAGGCCCACCCTAAAGCCCTAGTCTCCTGCCAAGCACCCACCGCAGAGTGTTGACTCTGTGGGCAGTAGAGCCTACCAATCACAAGCCAACAGTGGCACTCCTTGGAGCACGTGTGTGGTATCCCGGCGGCACGCTTAAAAATTACAAGTAGCCAGTGGCACCCTTTGGAGCATGTGGTGCGTCCCCGGAAGGGCACGACGCTTTGAGAATGATGATGAGACAAAATTAGCTGGACCCCGAGACCCTTTAGCACTGAGCATACCCAAGCAACGCCCCCTAATTAAATTGTCTCCTATTCAAATCAAAACCTAGATTAAAACGTCTATAAGATAAATTGACTAAAATTCTAAGAAAAAGATCCTCCAAAAATAAACCTAGGGCTTAAACCAACACCCACCTAGGAATTAATTAAAGACTTCTAAAAGTAAGGGGTAAAGTAATGAGGGGGTTAATTAAAGCAAAACCCTTGGTGTTTAATTTTAAAGGGGGAATTAAAAAGTATTAAAGTAGTATAAATTAAGGATTTAAAATAAAATAAAATAATAATAATAAATTAAATATTTGTTTATATTTGAAAAAAATATTGCTTGCGATTTATCCCTTTGGGGGTTTCCACAATTTTTTTAATAATAATAAATAATGGAAGGAGGAGGAAAGGAAAAGAAAATAAGTAACAAAATAAAATAAAAAGAAGGAAACTTAAAAATTGGAAAGTAGGAGATGGAAAACAAAGGGGGAATCAAAGATTTAAGCAACTACTAAATTTCGAATATCATTTTAGGAAAGTGAATAAAGCATGAGAGGGATCTAGGAACCCCGGGAGAAATTTAAGGAGCAATTTTGGGGTGTGAGGGAATTTAGACTTTAATTAGTAAACAGAAATTAATTATTGGAGAACCCTAGGGATGAGTGACACTTGGACGACGGAGATTGTTTAGAGGATTTGTCATTAAAAATTAATTAATTAATAATCAGAAAAGTAGGTGGGTCTCATTTTCCTATAAAAGAAAGGAAAAGGAAGGAAAAAGGGGAAACGGTTAGCGTAATGTTACGCTGCCGAATTATGGTTTGACGGATTTTCTTGTGAGGAGTTGGGTGTAATCTCATCTTTGTTGGAGTGGTAGCTCAGCCGTGGAGGCGGGCTGAGACGCTAGTCTATCTCTCGTTCTTGTGTGGCCCCTTTGCGGCTCGGGGGGCTAAGGGGGAAGCAAAGTACCCCTAGCGTTTGGCTGGGAGGTACCGGTGAGCTTTGCACGGTCGGCGAGCAGGAGCGGCAAGGAGCGCGGGACGCAGCACGGAGCGCTGGACATCTTCCGAAGCGGGCGTGTGGCTAAGGTATGATTTTAATTCTGGCAAAATTTGTTTATAAATGGTTAGCGTCAATTTGGTTCTGGCGATTCGTCTTATTAAATGGATTCTGAACAAATGTTTATGAGAACATCTCTCTCGATTTGTTCGTCCCTTTTTAAGTCTGTATAAAACATCCTTCTCTGTTTGTATACCTTCGTCTGAATCATTCGAAGCTTTCTAGCTTTGACCTGGGGAAAAGGCCAGCAACTTGGTTGAACTCTCTCTCTCTAACAGTTTAAAGGAGATAGTAAACCTCAAAGCCCTCCCTTTCTGCGTCAAGGTAGAAATAGTCCGAATGGATTCCAAATCTATGTCGTTCAGAGAACTCCTGGCAATGGTTATCTTCTGGTAATCATTGTAACCTGGCATGCAAATTATCTTCTGACATTTCGTCTTCTGCTAGAATTGCTTTTGAGGGGGGGGGTTGTCTGCGTTTTAAGGGGGTCACGATCTGCGCCTTCTTTGTTCCTGGTGTTTGCCACTGTGTTGGGCGTTTTACTGACCTGAGTTTTACTGAGATCTTGGGCGTATTAGATCTTCGTTTGAGTGTAATAAACGGTGTTTTACTTTTATTTCTGGGCTGTTTGCTCTCTGCGTTTTACCTTTCTTTTACCTGCGTTTTTGTGTGGATGTCTCCTGCTTGGGGTTTTCATCTCCTGGGCGACTTGGGGAAGGTCAATACCCACACAAACCGCCCACACAACTCTGCAAACGAGCGTTTCCTTGCTCATCTCTGGTGCGATTCGTGGGGGGAGAAATACCCGCGCGAATTCGACCCTCTACCCTCTGCTTTTCTTCTGGTAAACCCCCGCATGCTAAGGGACCCTTCTCGCCGGCTTGTCCTTTGTATGGCAGCGAATATCTACCTTCCCAGCGTGACCATCCTCTGACCGAACCGTTTCCATTTCCCGACAGCAACCCTCCTTGTCATGCGGTTGTTCTATTTAAACTCTAGACCAGTAATTGCATGGGAGGGTTTCGTCTTGAGGACAGTTGAAGCCGATCTCTCCCGGGGTCTTTAGCAGACGTCAATTAAAGAACCCTTCCTATTTTGTTCTTATGTTTTTTAGTTTCCTAAAAGAATAACAGAACCTGAATTACTTCACGGTTTGGTTTAAAAAAAAATATATATCAAAAGGGGGAAACCTGTGTACTGAACCGAAGCGTTTACCCTTTTTACGGTAACCTTTCCCCCAACAATTTACCCCCTTTCATTAAGCTTTCCTCACAGCGTTTTGCGTAGGGTATTCTCGTTCTCTTATTGTTGTATCCTTCGGTGTTTTTTTTCTCGTTCGACAATTTGCCTTCCATTTTTCAGCGAATCTGTAGTTATTTTAAATGGCAACGCTACTAGGATAAAGATATCAATATGTTCATTCTGGTCTGGTAATTGTAGCTGCTTCGTTATTAGCAACCGGGTAATGCAAATCCTATTGTTAGTGCCCTGGCAAGAGTTAATGTCCTGCCACCTGTCACAAAAGCGATAAGGGGATGGAGCGATGAGGTTAGTGAGACGATCTGCTGTCCTTCATAATTGTAGGCGTTAAAAATTTCAACACCTGTAAGCAGTCATCACAACTGTCCCGTACATATGGTCGTGTTGATGAAATAGCTATGCTTTTGTTCCTAAAAATCTTGATAATTATATATATTCTAAGTGAAGGAATGAACAGCCATAACGGAGATGTTAATGTAATGTCCCTTCATTTGGAATGTGCTTGTAGTTGCAGGTTTAGTGGGATAATGTACTTATTTATAACCCCTTTTTTATATGGGTACATAAATATTTAATGATTTAATAATAGATTAGGTTAAAGTGATTAAATTATCTTGCGCAAGTTTTGGGAATTCTAATTGTTTATTTAGGAAGGTTAATTGATTCATTGAGGTGGCATAACATGCATGCAAGTAATAATCATAAAATGCTATGTTATTTTTATAGATAAATGTAGAGATTTATGTTATTTTCCATGAATTTGAAATGGTTATTTTTAAGTTTAGAAGGTGTATTCAATATGCTAAGTTTATAATCATTTTATAAATGGTCGTGCTATTTGGTAGCACATTGATTTATATTCGAATATTGTAACAAGGAGTCTTTCTACATCGACGTTTAATTCTTGTGATTGTTAATTAATGTCATTTTAGCATTAACATTTTCTCCTTTTTATAATGCCCCTCTCAATTATGCCCCTCTTGATTATTGACATTTTATTATGATTATTTACATATTGCCTTTTTATACATGTGGTGGTATTGTCAATATCGGTATACTTGATGTCTTTTAGTTATGAGATTACATGTCCTTTAACGTTGTCAATTTAGAGGTAGCATTTTAATTATCCTTATATAGGGCACCCTTTAAAATACTGTTATGAACTAAGTTCATTTTAAATATTTTAATTGCTATCATGTCATTGTAATAGGATGGTTTATTAATATATTCATATGATGATAATTTTATTTGCTTTAAGTAAAAGTAAAATGTTATGGCATACCCAAGTAAGGGGTTATTGTTTATGGATTCGCAATGGTCATGTATTGATGAAACAGGAAATTGTGTTCCTACCTTGTAAACACGATGGCAAGTTAGAGTTGAAGCGTAGGACCCTTAATTATTCCAATGCTGATATGATCAGAAAGGAGATGATATGGATATCTTGTTGTGATGTTAGTGTAGCCTCTTGGCGCTGATATGACATACTCAGTGGATGCCGGATTTATATACATTAAATTACTCGGAGTTAGTAATAACGGTTGTTGCGCATTTAATTAATGTTGAATTTGGGTTGATTCTGAGTCCTCTTATCACGCGCCATCCGTAAGGGGTGTATTGTTCTTCACTTTTACGCTGTCCTTGTTTGTATTCAGTTAGTTGCTTAGTGTGTGGTGTCGGGAGGGATGTAGACACCTCCATGTTCCTCAGAACAGTCGCCAGCCCTGAGACCTTAAATGGTTAAAGACGATGGGAACCTGGGCTTGAGCGTTGCTTATGTGTCTTGGAGGTCCTAACCTTGCAGGGTAGGACGGGCGGGTGCTCAGTTTTACTTTTGTCGTGGTTGCGTCTTGTTGGTCGTCGAGTGGCGACGTAGAGTCAAGTATGTTGTTACTTCTACACGCGCGCACACACCTGAAACACAAAAAAAAAATAAAAAAAATTTGCACCTATCACTAGAACGGTTGTCGTAACGACGGAGTTCGTTACAATAAAAAAGACTTAAACTTATAACATTTTTAGGCTAGACAAAAAATGGCCAGAAAAGAGACTTAAACTTATAACATTTTTAGGCTAGGCTTTCTAATATATTTATAGGCTAGGAAGTTCATAATGTGCCATCACACAATATTGAACTTTTTCATTAGGAAATCAAGACTTTTCCCCTCTCGATAAAATCCTAAGACCTCTATGGAAAGGATTGAAGCAAAATTTGGTTTATGTTGTAACGCACCCAAATCAACAACTCAAAAACTATTTTTTCTATGCTCTGATCTAAGTTCGTACCCAGGTACCTTTAACCTCTAAATTCTCCTTGTTGGACTAATTTTGAATTTCTGATACCAATTAATTAATAATGAATCATGAAAGAAATAAAATAACAACACATGCATTAATCATGATTCATGCTACACTACAAAAGAAATGAAAAATATGTTATGCAGAACAATAACTATAACTAGCAAGCAGACACATTATCAATACATATTTTTGAGTTAATAATTAATACACAAGGGGAATAAATATACAAGCAAACATAACCATGATAGAAAGCACTCGACGTTCCACCCAACCTTAGACATTGTTCTTCCAAGTTTCAACAGTATGTCACCCCTGAGCCAGGGCTATGAATCCACAAGGATGGGTTTCAGTCTAATGCTCAACTTCCCAAACCATACAAGAATCAAGCTCTCACAAGTTTCTCAAGCACACAACAAATCCAGTTATCGGCTATCTTGCCATTCATCATGCACCACCCAAAGAGAATGAACCCCCTTTGTTTCCACATAGTCGCTCAATATGTCCACCTCTTTCCAAGGATCTAATGCTTCTATTAAATAAATCTCAATGCTAAAAACTCTCAAATTCATAGTTGTGGGCATTTCTCTCTCAATTACCATTGTTCTCATGCCCACACATATCCATTCCCTCCCAAAATAATTAGTAATTAATTATGACCAACTAGCCATGACCAATTAATTTTCCCTTCTCCATGCATAACCAAGAATGAAAAGAAAAATGAAATAGAGAGGAAAAAGCTCGATTTTTTTTTTTAATAAGAATGAATAGACAACCTCAAGACAATCAATACCAAGGTTTAAATATAAAAAGCATAATGTGTAACCACTTTTTTCCCTCCAAAATTACATAGATTAAGTTTAAATTAAAAAACAATAAGTTAACAAATATAATATGGAATGTATTTAACTAAAACAATAATATTTTCCATACATTCCTAAATTCTATATATTTTAGTGAAAAATAAACTAATTGTTCTCGTAATTTTTTAATATGAATATAGATTTATTATAATTGTGATTTTATTAAAATATTTAAAATAATAATAATAAGTATTTAAGTATAAAAAATTATAGGGATTTATTCAATGATTAAACTTAATACATATTATATTCATTTAAGGGGTATTAAAGAGTATTTATATTTCACTAGATATTGAAAAATATCTCTTAAAATAGTTTTATTGAAACTTCTCTTAATACATTTTTTCAATTAGAAAAACCTCTATTTTTACTGGATATGTAGGTATCCATTTTTTGTGGAATTTTTAATACCCCTTTTTATTTCTATCCTTAGTAATTATACATGAAAAAACTCTTGGAAGATCCAAAATTAAAAAAATAAGCCAAAAAATAGTAAACAAGTACATTAACATGAAGTACATTAAGATCGTAACATAGGGATATGCCACTATATTAAGATAGTTATGGGTTCAAAGGTTTGGTATCATACTAATTTCAATCTTAGGAAGGAATTTATGTATATGGATTTTATTTGTGAACTTAGAAAGACAAGTCACCTCAAGTCATAATTATTCATCTGCTAGGTCTCTAATCTCATGGACACACACACACATACATATTAAGCTTGTCTTTGCAATAATATTTAGGAATGTGATCAACCTAGAACCCATTCTTGTTTTCTCATTGTTTCTACTCAAAGGAACTCTCATTAGGAGTGATGTGAGAGATTGTGATCATAGGGCTCATTCTAACTTAGCGACATTCTTACTATATTTTATGTAGAAATGAATCATTTCTTCTTTGTTCTATATCATTGTATTATGTTTTTCCATATATGAAGATTAAGGTTCCATGTAACACCAAGGAGAATATTTTCTTTTGGAGGTTGAGACAGATATTTCCAAAAAGGGGACCTAATTGTTAGTTTATCTCAACAAAATTGGGGTAATCACAATCCTCTCCCCATGTACTGAAAAAAGGAAAGTATACACATGCCCATGAAATAGTGTGAAGCAATCATATAAGATGTGTGGTGATTTTGGCTTCATCATTGTTGTAGAAACCTAGGTCCCCTTTATCTCCCAATTGAAATCACCCACTCAAAAGGAGCCCCAAATTGTGAAAGTGAAGGGTTTTTAGGATATCCATTGAACTAGAGAGCGCCTTTTCCCTTAAATATGAGATCAAGTTATGGGATTTTATGAAAACATTGAAGTGGCCTACAATAAATAAACCATAAAAAAATAGAGATAAATTTACCCTACGTTCAAAACTAACGATAAAAAACATAGTTACCAACTTAACGAGAACTCTACAAAGTTCTCGTTTTTTGGGGGTCCAATTTTTTACCCCGTTTTTAAAAATGGTGCTACCGGTAGCACCCCTCTCCCTTTTTAGGTGATTTTTCGATATTTTAAATTTTTCAATCACAATGTTTACACACTTTTTTTTTAAATGCTTATTTTTTCTCTATTTTCATTTTATTCAATTTTTTTTTTATTTTTATTTTTTACTGTGGTGTTTTTAGTCATTTTTCCATGTTTCTGAAATTACGAATTTTCATATAATTGTGTCTTCTTAATTAATTTATTGTTCCATGCTTTTAAATATAGTGGAAAACACCATTCTTAACATATTGTTTACCTTTACTTCAATACATGGAAATAATTGTAGTTAAATAACACTATTTTTTAATATTTAACAAAAAAATATAATTCAATTTTTTTTATATAAATTA
>SNQJ01S0112776.1:13681-28744 GCA_010110895.2 Picea sitchensis
TTTGGAAGTTGTAGCTACCTTTGGAAGTCATTACTTCCCTTGAACAATAACTATTGATTATTTCTCATATATTGTGCATGGTGTATTGTGGTGTATTGGTGTAACTCTTGTAGTATTCTTCATTGCTCATTGGATATAGTTGAATTGTTTAAGTATAAATTGAAAAAGGTTTTAAATTGTACTTGATACTCATTCACCCCCCTCTCAGTATCAACAACAGTATCCACAACCTAGGTCCCATGTTCCTTCATATGCATATTGCAGAAAAAGAACTCTCGTGATATTCACTTTATTATTTTACCAGTGAGAACTCAATAGGGGTTCGAAAACATTGGTATTAATAAACAGAAAAAATGAATTTTCTACTGTTAGATACGTAGCTCTTTTTCCGTCATCTTTCTATGATCATGGGTTGCAGGGTTGGAGGGATGAAATATCTTCATCTCCATCTATATACTCACACGATGAATCTGATCGACCATTGTTCCTGTCCAAACATAGTCAATTTTATGATCGCAGTTGCTCGGTTGGCGCATACCAACTTGCCTTTTTTTCTTCCCGTCCATTATCTCTTCCTGGATATATACTTAGTCTCCTTTCTATGATATCTGACTCTAGGTTTGGCGGGCTGACATGTCTTCATATCCATATATATCCTCACATGACGAATATGACCGACCATTGTTCCTTTCCATACTTAGGCAATTTTATGGTTGCAGTTGTCGGGTTGGCGCTTACGAACTCGACTGTTTATTGTTCCGTGATATACATATTTCACTCAAAACATCTGTGATCTACAATTCCACCATGGGTTCCTCATGTACAGTAAGTTCACTCAAAGTATCTATCGCTACCTTCCATCCTCACCAACTTTGCGCCCTTCATAATATACATTAACTATGTTCTTACTAGTGACAAATGGAAACTGGTACGAAAGAATTGGCACCCGCTCCTCCGCCATATACAAATTGACTACCCAACTCTGACATCGTCCCCTCTTCCGTGTTACACATTATGCATTCAAATGTTATGAGCTATACAATTTGGACATTGGAGCCTTGCGTCTTCTGGGGAAACCTTGTCACCCTATTTTGGATCCTCACGTTGGCGAGTTCATGAAAAATTCAAATCCTAGTCATTGTTTCTTGTTTTGCCCATCCTCGTATTTATTTCTAGATATGCAACACCAAAGGTTTAACACTAAAATGACATTATGCAACAATCATAAAAATCATCATTAATAAGAAAAAGTCTCGACAACCAACCATCCCTACAGAACTTGTCGAGAAACATGCAAAGAATATCTTGTCAGGTAATGAAAAAGCTATTCAAAATTTCAATATATTAGCGAAAGCAAGTCCTGGATAGAGTTTCCATGTTCCATACTTGCACACTTTTTCAATTGCGGTTTCTCGGATTGACAGCCTCAAAATTGTGTTTCGAATATTCCGCGAGCTGCAAATAGCGCCCGGAGTTCTGCAATATACAATTTGTCAGCAGAAATGTATAAAAACTCTTGACTTTCCTCTTTTCCCCCCTCTATTATCCCTTTCTGGTTCTATATTTAGGCGTATCTATATAATTACGACCTCATGGATTCACAAATTGACAACTCTTTATCTATATATTCAAACCATGAGCCCGACCGACCATGGTCCCTTCCAATACTTAGCCAATTATCTTATCAACGGGTCCTAGGTTTATAGTATCCAACACCTATCTCCCCTATTTTTTCATATACATATTGCACCCAAAGAACTTCTGTTATCTACAATTTATGCCTTTACTAGTGAGAACTCACTAGGGGTTCAAAAGGATTTGCATTAATAAGTGAACAGTAGATGTTCTTCTGTGAGATACTTAGCCCTTTTTCCCTTGTCTTCTTCTCGTGTATTAGTCTCCTTTCTATGATCATCGGTTCTGGCATTGGTGTCTTGACATATTTTGATCTCAATCTATATCCTCACATGACGAATCCAACCGACTGTTGTTCCTTTTTATACTTAGCCAATTTTATGCCCGCAGTTGCTGGGTTGGCGCTTTCAAAGTCCGTTGCTTCTTGTTCCGTGATATAAATCTTGCACTCAAAATTTCCACGATCTACAATTCCACCACTGAATCCTTAGTCCTTTTTCCCTTTTCTTCTTCCCGTGTATTATCGCTTTCTGGTCATTTACTTAGCCTCCTTTCTATGATCATGGGTTCCAATGTTGGCATGCTAACATATCTTCATCTTCGTTTATATCCTCACATGACGAATCCGACCTACCGTTGTTCCTTTCCATATTTAGACAATTTCATGGCCATAGTTGTCGGGTTGGTGCCTTAGAACTCTGCTGCTTCTTGTTCTGTGATTTGTGCTATCCATCACTGATGTTCCCTGTTCTCAGTATCCAACACTTATTTCCCCTGTTCCGACATATACATCTTTCAACCAAAGAAATTCCCTGATATGCAATTTATGCCTTTACTAGTGAGAACTCAACAAGGGTTCGAAAGGATTTGCATTAATAAACGAACAATAGATGTTCATCTATGAGATACTTAGCCATTTTCCCCTTATCTTCTTCCCGTGTATTATCACTTTCTAGTTATATACTTAGTCGCCTTTCTATAATCATGGGTTCCAGCATTGGCGGGCAGACATATATTCATCTCCATCTATATCCTCACATGACGAATTCGACCAACCTTTGTTCCTTTCCATACTTAGCCAATTTTATGTCCATGGTTGCCAGATTGGCGCTTTCGAACTATGTTGCTTCTTGTTCCGTGATATACATCTTGCACTCAAAATTTTCGTGATCTACAATTCCACCGTGGACTCCTTAGTCCTTTTTCCCTTTTCTTCTTCTCATGTATTATTGCTTTTTGGTTATTTACTTAGTGGCATTTCTATGATCAAGGCTTCCAGCATTGGCAGGATGAAATATCTCCATCTTCATCTATATCCTCACATGAAGAATCCCACCCACCACTATTCCTTTCAACACTTAACCAATTTTATGGCCGCGGTTGAAGGGTTGGCACTTTTGAACTCTGTTGCTTCTTGTTCCGTGATATACATCATGCACTCAAAACTTCTTTGATCTACAATTCCATCGGAGACTACGCAAAATCGTAAGATTAGCTCTACCATGGCTCACAAATGTTTCAAAGTATCTATTGCTGCCTTCCATCCCCACTAACTTCCTATCCTTCCTAATATAAATTAGTTATGCTCTTACTAGTGATGATTGGACACACTGGTATGAAAGAGTTGGCATCACACCCTCCACAATATACAAATTGACTATCGGATTTTGACATCGTTCGTTCTTCCATGCTACAGATTATGCATTCAAATGTTCTGAGTGATACAATTTGAACATGGGGGCCTCACGTCTTTTGGAGAGACCTTGTTAGCTTGTTTTGGACCATCGTGTTGATGGGTTCAAAAAATCTCCAATTCTTGGTCATTGTTTTGAGTTGGGGTTTTCGAAGTCTACTGGTTCTTGTTCCGTGATATACATCTTGCACTCAAATTTTTTGTTTTCTACAATTCCACCCTACAATCAGCCCTTTTTCCCTTGTATTATTCCCGTGTATTATCGCCTTTTGGTTATATACTTAGTTTCCTTTCTATAATCACGGGTTCCAGTGTTGGAGGGATGATATATCTTCATTTCCATCTGTATCCTCACATGACAAATCTGACCGACCACTGTTCCCTACCATACTTAGACAAATTTATGGTCGCGCTTTTCGGGTTGGCGCTTTTGAACACTGTTTCTTCCTGTTCCGTGATATACATATTTCACTCAAAACTTTCGTCATCTACAATTCCACCGTGAAATACTAGAAATCGCAAGCTTCACTCTACCACGGTTCACAAATGTTTCAAAGTATTTGTCCCTGCCTTCCATCCCCACTAACTTCTTGTTGTTCCTAATAAAGATTGGTTGTGCTCTTACTAGTGACAACTAAACACACTGGTACAAAACAGTTGGCATCCAGTCGTCCACAATATACAAATTGACTATTGGGTTTCGACATCGTCCCCTCTTCCATATTATAGATTATCCATTCAATTGTTAGAAGCAATCCAATTTGATGATCAGGGCCACACGTTTTCCCATGAGGCCTTGTCACCCTATTTTGGATCCTCGTGTTGATGCGTTCACAAAATCTCCAATTCTTAGTCATTGTTTCGGGTTGGTGCTTTCTAACTCTACTACTTCTTGTTCCATGATATACATCTTGTACTAAATTTTTTCGTGATCTACCATTCCACCATGGACTCCTTAGCCCTTTTTCCCTTTTCTTCTTCCCGTGTATTATGTCTTTCTAGTTATATACTTAGTCACCTTTCTATGATCGCAGTTTCCAACGCTGGTGGGATGAAATATCTTTATCTCTATCTATATGCTTACATGATGAATCCGACCAACCATTGTTTCTTTCCATACTTAGCCAATTTTATGGCCACGGTTGATCGATTAGCAGTTTCGAACTCTGTTGCTTCTGGTTCTGTGATGTACATCTTGCACTCAAAACTTCCATGATCTACAATTCCATCGCGGACTCCTCGAACTCGCAAGTTTCACTCTACCATGGTTCACAAATGTTTCAAAGTATCTGTTGCTACCTTCCATCCCCACTAACTTATTGTCCTTCCTAATTTACATCGGTTATGCTCTTACTAGTGACAACTGCACACACTAGCATGAAACAATTGGCATTCGTCCATCCACAATATACAAATTGACTACTGGATTTCGACATTGTCCCCTCTTTCGTGTTACAGATTATGAATTCAAATGTTTTGAGCGATACAATTTGACCATCTGGGCCTCACTTTTTCTGGAGATACCTTGTCAACCTATTTTGGATCCTCGTGTTGACGAGTTCACGAAATCTCCAGTTCTTCGTCACTGTTTCGGGTTGGTGCATTCGAACTCTTCTACTTCTTGTTCCGTGATATACATATTGCACTCAAAATTTCTGTGATTTACAATTCCACCACAGACTCCTTAGCCCTTTTTCGCTTTTCTTCTTGCCATGTATTATCATTTTTTGGTTATATACTTAGTCGCCTTTCTATGATTGCGGCTTCCAGCGTTGGCGGGCTGACATATCTTCATCTCCATCTATATCTTCACATGACAAATCAAACTGACCACTGCTCCTTTTCATAAATATCCAATTGTATGGCCGCGGTTATCGGGTTGGCGCTTTCAAAGTTTGTTGCGACTTGTTCTGTGATATACATCGTACACTCAAAACTTTCATGATCTACATTTCTACTGTGGGCTCCTTGAACTCGCAAGCTTCACTCTACCACAACTCACAAATGTTTCAAATTATCTGTCACTTCCTTCCATCCCCACTAACTTCCTATCCTTCCTGATATACATTAGTTATGCTCTTACTAGTAATATACAAATTGCCCTCTAGACTATCATATCATACCCTCTTCGGTGTTATGCATATTGAACTCAAAAAGTTCTGAGACATACAATTTGACCCTCGCGCACTCACCTCCAACAGTTGTACCTTGTAACCATATTTCGAAGCTTCTTTTTCCTATCCCCATGACCTCCGTACATCTTTCTTAGTATGCAATGAGAAACTAATAGTTGACCATGCATGAACCATCAACATTGTCATTAATGCGCAAAACGCTCAAGGAGATCTCCTATTATTATGCATTAAACCAACATATGTGAAGTGTTATATTGTCCCTTCTAAGTGTTCATCTCAAACACGTGTCATCACATTGGCCCATTCAAGAAATCTACAATTCTTAATCGCTCATTTCGCTATATGCCATGTTCAAATTTCTATGTATGCAATTACTAGTGTTTAATGTTAACAGTGCATCATGCAACAACCGTCGAAAATTTCATTAATGAACAAAAGTCTCGATGAGATCTCCCATTCACACGCATTGGACCAAGATTTTCGCAACGTTATATTATCCCTTCCAACTTTTCATTGCATTCATCGTCCGGAGAAAACAAATGTTCTTATAAACTTATGGAAGTAGGTCAACAATATTTTTGTGGAGATACAGTAAATATTTTCGGACATCAGGACTAGAACTTCTAGTGGTCCAGGGCATACTTTTACTATTCATCTCGCTCTTCCCAGAATGAAGTGATTTGGACCTTTGGAATCGCTCGTGTAGGCTGCATCCTTGAGGTTTTTGACTGCAAGGAGGTGGTCTCTTGGTGCGCTGAAAAATATATTCCAAGCCAAAGGATTATTCCACTACGCAACCATTCTCCTGTTTTTTTTTCATGTCAGGTCTTCCCCAAGATGTTAAAATTGTCGGAGACAACATTGACCTTAAGAGGACAAGACTGCAAGCAGTTCCTAGAAAAACATGATAACAGGTTGGACATCTTGGCCAAGTTCCTAGAAGACCTGACAACAATTCCTAAAGATATCACAAATTTGTAGGTAAGTTCCTTTAGAAATCCATTTCGGGAAATTGCTTGGTTGTTTACAAGAATAACGGGATAGGCATCCATGACAAGAATTTCCCATATAATTATTTATATTTTGTACTTCACAATCAAGGAACAATTCATTTTCAATTGGGGGAAGCTAATTTCCATTGAGATATGTTCCCAGTTGTCATGATTCAAGGAATCCAATAAATTTTATATGTCATCCTACTTGATTTTCGTAATAGTGCATTGATGTACGTTTCCAAAAATTTCTCTTTCCAAGAAAATAAGTCGTGGATTCGACCCAATAACATTCTGGTACAAAGCTCTGTGGAGGCACAAGGCCTCCCATTGTTTTTATGAAGTTGTTAACGACTTTGTCTCATTTTTAAAACATTTATTTTTAGGGAAGGATGCTCCGCGGATGTCTGGCCAGGCAACCAAGTTTTTGAGCACGAATGACACACTTGAACAAAAGGAAAATCATAGTGTACTAATGGTCTTTGGCTTTAAGGAAAATCATGCTTTCCTTCCATGCCACATCATGAACAAGATGTTTGTTGCATAAATAGCAAGGCAATACAACCATTGGTTGCATTTTTTCCATGACAATAAAAAAAAACAATTCATTCCTTTGTGCTAGAAAGTCGAGGAATTCCTGTCCAGGAACGTCAACAAGATTGACCAATTTACCGGCCATTTCAGGAAATTGAACCTAATGTATGCTGAAAGGCTAAAATTATTCGAACCTAATGGGATTTTTTGAGAACATTTAGTGGCGGTTGGCTTTAGCAGCTCTTTTATCCATAGACACCTGACCGAAGACAAGGACAGCGATGACAACTATCTTGCTTCTAGATATTGCGACACAGAGACATTGCAAAGCACGACTGGATTGTACAGACAACGGGGAAAAGTATCTGGTGAGAAGAGTGCCCAGTCCCTTGCCAACACTCCCAAGAGCACGACATCATGGAGCATCGCTTCAATGGCCCACCCCAGTAAGAAAGAAACCTAGAAATCTTCAAACGGAGGATGATATAAGAACCCTTCTCACATAAAAGTTGATAGTTCTCACAAAATTTCGGTGTCGAAGAAGAGAAAAAGCAATGTAGGGTAGGCAGATGAACTTGAAATTGAAAGTGAACAAGTGCAACATGAAATTGAAACTGAGCACATGCAGAAAATTGGGTCATCCGCAATGGGAATAGCTGAGACTGACATTTTTTATGAAGATGAATCCTTCATATTCCAGAGCATTGTTTTTTATAGCCAATCTAAAAATATGGTCATTGGAAAGAGAGATGCAACAAATAGCAAAGGAAAATCTCGCATAGAGATTAACTTTAGGAAAATACGGCCATCCCAAATCTCCCTATTTCACTGCATAACCGATGATTCTCTTGATGATTCTATTGGAGGAATTGAAGCATAAAATGCCAGACTGAAAGACCGCCTCAAGGAATTTGAGGAAACTTTCATTGCCACCCCAGAATTTGCTAGTCCTTTATCAAAAAAAATTCCTTCTACCACTACAACCAAGATGAAAGTATCCTCTACCCTCCTTGCATCCTCTAGATCCCTTGTAGAGAATAAAATCAAGAAAAGAATGTAGCTAGTTACTGAAGCCTGGGAAACATCACAAAATATAATATCCTTCTGAAAGAGGGCAAATAATTTTCTCAAACATTTGGAGGAGAATTTTTAAAATGATCAACGTTTCTGTGATCAGGTGCCGACCCCTTTTTCCAACCATGTTGTCAACACCTTGGAACTAAAAAGAAGACAAGAGAATCTTCCCTCCCCAAAGCGGACCAAAAAAGTAAAAGCATGCAGGCAAAAGAAAGTTAAGAACCTGGAGCTCATTGTTGAATCATGCAAACAAGACATATTAGAAAAGGAATAATTATTCACAAGCTTGATCCAAATAGACTTAGCCAGAAGTACCAACGAGGTTGAAGACCTAAATTTAATTCTCAAATCCTTGTCAATGACCAAAGAAGTCTTCGATGAACAACTTGATATTTTAAAGGGGTTGTCTTTTGAAAAATTTTACAGCATACTTGAACATCGTGTAGATGAGCTCGAGTGTTGGGTACTGGACTATTCAACACACAATGAAGAAATTGAACAGAGTTTGCATAGTATTTCAATGGATCTAAGGAAATTAGAAAATGACCTTTACGACATAGAAATCCGGTATGAAATCAACATGGCCCCCATGGGAATATACATTGAAGAATGGTTCCAATGGAGAATGGACAACCTCATCCAGGAAGGGAAACAAGCAGTCGACACAATTCCACTGACCATCGACGATGACAACAAAAATGCATTGGCTTCATAGTAAGTCTATGCTATCATCTTGTTTTCTTTATCAATCCAGTTTAAGTCTATACTATCATCTTGTTTTCTTTATCAATCCAATTATTACCTCTTTAAATAGAAAAATGTAACCAAACACTCATAACTTCTAGTTTCTTCTTTTTAGGTCTTCCTCTCTACCGCCGTGCACTTCTTCTTTCGACATTCTTAATTCTTGTACTTATTTCTTTTTATGGTCCATGGGAGCTCCAATCCCAGTCTATATGACAAACATATTTAAATTTCCATAAATATGTAACAGAGGTTATTAATTTTTGATAAATTTCAAAGAAAACTGATTCAGGGACCTTATTATTGTTCTATTGTATGCTAAATTTTGGGTGTCCAAGAACCTTTGTTGTTTGTTTCAAAGAAAACTAATTCGGGAATGCTAGAGCTTTTGTGTCCTATTGTATGCTAATTTTTTTTTGTCCAAGAACTTTTGTTGATGTAACAAATGTTATTACTTTCAAAGAAAACTAATTCGGGAATGCCTTTGTTGCACAACGTTGTTACTATTCTATTGTATGCTAAATTTTGATAAATTTCAAATTTTGTTTTGTGCCCAAGAACCTTTGTTGATGTAACAAACATTATTACTTTCAAAGAAAATTAATTCAGGAATGCCTTTGTTGCATGACATTATTACTATTCTATTGTATGCTAAATTGTTTGTGTCCAACAACCTTTGTTTCAAAGAAAAGAAATTCGAGAATGTTAATTTTTTTGTGTCCTATTGTATGCTAAATTTTTTTTGTCCACGAACCTTTGTTCATGTAACATATGTTATTACTATTCTATTGTATGTTAAATTCTTTGTGTCCAGGAACCTTTTAAATGTTGATGTAACAAACGTTATTACTAGGAACCTTATTATTATTGTATGCTAAATTTTTTGTGTCCAAGAACCTTTTAAATATTTCCTGTACTATCAAACTTAGATACTAGGAACCTTTGTTGATGTAACAAACATTATTAATTATTTATAAATTTCAAAGAAAACTAATTCCGGAATACTAAATTCTGCATGGATACCACATGTACTTCAACTTACTTTCGACGTGTCTGTACTCGGTCACATTTATTTCCATTCCAACCTGGTAGGGACTATGCTGTCATGCAACACTTGTTTACATATTGATATCATTTAATTCGATACATGATATAATATTGTATTGAGTTATAAAAATACATTTAAAAAAAAATATAAATATCTATGTATCATACTAGTTAATATTTTAGTGATAAATAATATCCATATTTTAGTGATAAACAATATCCACCTTGTTATAGAGTATTAAATGCTACACGTACTAATTAATACAATATCCACCTTGTTATAGAATATTGAATGCTACATGAGAGAGTGTCTATCTCATTGAATTTGAAATAAATTCAAAACCAACGCACTCCATACTAAATGTTGTATAGTAGAGTGGATATTATTCGTCCACCCTATACCCATCCGATCTTGGAGAAAACACATAAATGTTTTTTCATTTATAAAAAAAACTTAGCTTAACTTAATGCTTACTATTATATTATATTATATTATATTCCATTTCGACTTTAAAGTTCTTTGAAGTGGAAAAGAAAGGATAAAGAAAGATGATTAGTAAATGTAGGACAATAAACTTAGCTTAATTTAATGCTTACTATTATATTATATTATATTCCGACTTTAAAGTTCTTTGAAGTGGGAAAGAAAGGATAAAGAAAGATGATTATTAAATGTAGGGCAATGTCTGTGGTTCAAATTTAATGCTAACTATTATATTTTTCATTAAAGTTCCTAGAAGTTGGAAAGAAAAGATAAAAAAAGATGAAGATTGAAAGTAGGATAACGTTTGTGGTTCTAGTGGAAGAAAATCGATGTTCGATGTTTAATTTTCAACAAATATAATTGTACTTTCTATTATTTCAAAAGACACATGATATAAATTTCAATATTTTTAATGAAATTTTCAAAAACATGGAGTTGACATGTCCTATGTTTACGAGTAATGCTTCTATGGAAAGCCTCTTGACGAAGGTTCAAAGCCACTCAATGATAACAATGATGCATAATGAGAACGTATTCTTAAGTTTATATGTTAGTTTGTAAAAATGCTATTTATCATTTTATTATATATTTAGTTTAAAAATTAAGTTTTAATATTATTAGTTTTTTTTTTCACAATTATGGGAATTATTTTTTTAATTTAAGATGTTTAAGTATTATATTATTTTATTATTATTTTAAAATGTTTTATTTAATATTTAATATTAAATGTTAATGGATAAATAATTAGTGGAATTCAAATAAATTAAATTTAAAATTTAATATAAATTAAATTTAAAATTCAATATAAAATTCAATAGGAATTTATATTGTGAGTTTACAATTTTACATTAATTTAAATTGTTTATATATATATATATATATATACAAGTTTATTGGATTAACTTAATGAGTTTGGGATAATTCAATTAGTTTGTATGAACTCTTTCAAGGTAGAATTTGAAGTGAAGTCTTCCACTTTAGTCACTTTAGTCAATAGAGTTTTTTGTCATGATAAGTTTGAATGAACTCTAAGTTTAGAGCTAAGTTGGAATAAATTATTTCAAATTATAGCTTATTCTAAAGTCTTCAATAAATAAAAGTTTGATTAAAGTTCAATATTGATTAAATGACCTATTATACCATACTTCCTTCTCTCAAAGGGTCTGTGGCACCTAAGGTTTGGCAGAGGTTGTGCACACATCACAAGTTAGCATTGCGCACATGCTTGATAATAACTTTGTGGAACCAAGTTCCAGTGCCTATGCCAACCAAAGATTTACTATGTGTGCAAACCCATTTTGTACTATGCGCAAGGACTTAAAGAGACCACATGCGTGATGGATTTGAAAAGTTCTCCAGGAATCATTGTAATTGTTTTTTTAACAACTTGACTAGTCATGGTCAAGGTTAAGGATGAGCCAGAAAGTTTGTTATGATTGCCACACGACATAAAATATATGGGGGGATGCATGCATATATGAAATCATTGGGTTTTTGTTTACTAGGGGAATCAAGTAGTATGATAGTAAAAGAGGGTGTAGAGGAATGTGTAAGTGGTAGATGAGTTAGAACTCAGTTCTATTTTGTGTCAGTTATGGGTATGTTTAGAGATATTATGTGTAAAAACCTAAGAGAGAAAGTAGATCTAAAGAACATGGCACGCCTCTTTTTTTACTGTTAATGCATCTTGAGCACGCTTTGGCCATTGTGTATGAGAGTGTATTTGAATTAATTTGAGTTGGATGAATAATGTCTAAAGAACATTTTTCTCTTCATTTTATGAGTTATGACTTGAATTTATTCATGTTTTACATTATTTTATGTAGTAATCTTGTGGTAGTTATGAATGACTGAATGACTAGTTCATGAAGGTTTTTTGTATGTTTTGTTCCTTCAAACCCTACACAATATGGATGGTCTATGTGATTCTCATGGCATCTCAAGTGAGGCCTTGTTTAGTCCTTTACAATAGAACATGCCAATACCTATCTCATTTTGTTGGTAAATATTATCAAACCCTAGGTCTATAACACCCCAATCAAGCCAACAAATGGTTTTGTTGTCATGAAATACAGGTTTTGTACTACATGTTGAAGGGAAAAAAATTAGGTGGAAACCTTCTAAGAAGGAGATACAACATTAACTATATGAGGAGGACAAACTCATGTGATGAGAGACTAAGAACCCGTAGATCAACCTCAAACGTTAGAAGCAAAGTTACATCTATATTGATTTACATGAAAATTTGTTTACATAGTTTGCTTGTTTATTATATGAGTGGATAAAGAGGCAGACAAATATTAACTCTTCCCAAGGATCCCAAGAATCATTGATTTGGGACCAAAATAGGGTTAATAGGCTCAAATATATGGATAATGACTGGGCCAGAGCTATCAGGTTTTGGTTTGAGCATGTGAACGAAGGGTATATTGTTGATTTATATATTGAATGCAATAAGTCCTTCAACAATACTGACAAAAAAATTGCAATCGACCCTAGAAAGAGATTATTGGAATAAATCCCTCTGTGGATAAAGATGTTGTTTGTAGAGAAGGGGCTAATCTTTGCCCAATATAATGGTCAAGTAAACCCCCACGTGAAGGGGAAGATGGAAATAAGGGGGGAGAAGAGAGAAAGAATGGATAGAATAGAAGGGATCCAGAAGAAGATGAGATAAGGTGGGAAGAGAATGGACCCATAGGAGCAGATGAGATACTGAGTAGGGATATATGAAAGAAGGGTCGAGATAAGGAGGAATTTAGAGAAGAGGAACAAATAAAATAAAGCAAGGGATGAAGAACGAGTAGTCAGAACCAATATTAAGAGAAAATAAACCACACGAGAAGGGTGTGCAAAAGATAGTTGTGTGCCAAAGGGAAGCACATAAAAAGAGAGGCCATAAAAGATACATGGCGTTAGGAGTAAGGTGTCAAGCGAGGATACCAGAAGTAGTGGTAGTAGGGTGGAAGAAGATAAAGTTAATTCCCCTTGTCTAGTAAGATATTTAGTTATATTAGAAGAACATGGGACGTAGAGAAGTAGCGCAAATGCAACAAAATATAGTGATGGATCCCTCCAAGAAGGGGAAGAGTCATTAGAAATGGTGAGAGGGATTATGATGCTAAAGGTAGGAACATATTTGGAATCCGTCACCTAAGATGATGAGAGAGTATGGAGGAACCCCCTCTTTGAACTACCCCCCTTGCGCATTTGTCATAAAGAAGAAGAAACCAAATAAAATGCATAGGTAATACAAGTACAAGAAGAGACATTAGAAGATATGAGTGGAGGAGAAACTAAAGTAAACAACACTTCACAATAAGGAATATCAGTATGATATATAACAAGCAACAATTACTCATGAATACAAGGTATTAGATCCGGTATGGTGAACCAAGACTCAACTCTAAGGCTTCTCGCATTTCATGGCACAGGAAGAGATGATGCGTAGCATCATTAGTTTACATGTGAATATATATGGTTTGTGAAGAGAGTCACAGATGATGCATCCGAGATGGAACATATGTAGACCACCTTAGGAAATACAACTTTGACATGGTACATGAAGTACCAGGCTACTGCATTGGTGGGACAAGCAAGGTCCAGGATCATGTTACGGAGGATTACCCAAACTTGTTGGAAAAATGGGAAGAGAAGAAGGGGCACTGAAATATGGTGACTTCATAGCCGTACGAAGGTCAAAATGAAAAATATGAAGGTTGTGTATCGGTGGTAACATGACAAAGAATTTGTATGGGATTCAACATGGAACAACGAGAAATTTCAGGNGGGCACTGAAATATGGTGACTTCATAGCCGTACGAAGGTCAAAATGAAAAATATGAAGGTTGTGTATCGGTGGTAACATGACAAAGAATTTGTATGGGATTCAACATGGAACAACGAGAAATTTCAGGTCAACATATAGAAGGGAAGAACGGATAGGAATTTTAAGCACCTCGCATTTTTTATGTCATGCAACAAAATAAATTACTATGTGATGCACAGATGGCCTTGGAAGAGGATATAGCAGGCGAATAGGTCATCACATAATGCAGAGGGAACTAGAAGAATCCATGGTGTGTGAAGAAATGCAACACATGACATAGAAGGCATTGGAAGAACCCCACATGTGAGAGGAAGTAAAACCTGCATGATATAAGGAAATGGACAAGATATGTGTGTGTGAAGAGATGTGACACCTGGTCGGAGATGAAATGAAACACAACACTACCTTCGAGGAGGAATTAGAAAACAAAGTAAGTGAATTATTGTGGTGTTTCCTTAAGATGTTGAGTCATCCTAAAGCTACAAATAAATTGACCCACATCTTAAAAATATGTATGGAGGAAGAGGAGACCACTGTAGCTCCTTTTTCCATGCTAATAGAATGGGATGTGCATCAAATGAGTAGATACAAGCACATAGGAAGATAATTTAAGATGATAGATGAGCTCAGAAGCTATGAGATGGATTTTTTCATGTTGGACCTGGGGTTCAACATGAACCTATTATTGGAGAAATATTGGGATTTGATGGGTAAACCAAACTTGGTGTGTTCCCCTATTCAACTCACTCTTTCCTTGTAACGACCCTAATTAAACAAATACTTAAAACTATAAAGCAAAATTAATTAAATAATATAAGAGTGATTAATTAAGTAATAATCAAACTGCATAAGTCATTTAATGAATTATGACGAAATTTAAGAGATAAAATATA
>SNQJ01S0112777.1:17918-33151 GCA_010110895.2 Picea sitchensis
TATGGAGACAACTCAAAAGCTACATGGAAGCCCAAAGATTATTGTAAGTGACATAGATCCCATCTTCACTAGACATTTTTGGACAAAATTATTTTCTTGTTTGGGTACTTAATTGGCTCATAGCTCATATTATCATCCTCAATCTGATGGACAAACTAAAATAGTGAACAAATGTCTGGAAGGATACCTTCGTTGTTTTTTCTCTGATAAACAAACACAATGGTTCAAGTGGTTACCCTTGGCAGAATGGTGGTATAACACTTCCTTTCATACTGCAACAAAAATGACACCATTTATGGCACTTTATGGATATCCCACCATCCATCACTTCTTCTCTAAAAGAAAAATCTAAGGTTTAAGTAGTGGAATATCACATCGAGCATCAAAAAAAAGTTCTCCAATTCTTAAAGGATAATCTGACCATGGCACAAAATCGCATGAAACAACAAGAAAATTAGCATCGTAGTGAAAGAATTTATGAAGTACGAGATTGGGTATTTTTAAGACTACCATACAAACAAAGTTCCCTCAAGCAAGATAAGAAGGATAATAAATTATCATTGAAGTATTATGTCCCATATAAGGTGTTGCAAAATATTGGTATTGTTATCGCACAGTTTGTAGCTAGGAAGAAAGGCTATAAAGTAGAGAGCCAAACTAGCGTAACAGGAACCTATCCCACCGAATGTCACCATGATGGGATGGTTCTTTCTCTTTAGGGAGGTGAGGCCCAGGGGAGATGTCCCTGGTGACCTGGGTATTTGAAGAGGCTAAAGGATAATCAGACAATGACAAGTTTCCCCCTTCACAAATCACCACCAAAACAGATAGTTCAGCTTATAGCCAACAAAGATAACCAAGTAGAATCCCTGCCCGAGAACAAAACAACAATAAACTGATATATGCAGGCTTTGGTTAGTACTTCATATATATCAATGACTATCTGGTATTCAAAATAAGCAATTTGAATATAAATATTGATGGAGTCAATGTTTATCAATAACAATAAAGATAATGTCACTTCAATAATAATTATTAAAATGATGAGGCATTCAATGTAATAAACCAACACTTCAATTAATTTATGCCTAAATCACCATTCAATTGCTCAAAAGAAAAAACGTTGTTGCATCAATGATATAATAGCAAAGAATGACGTCAGCATTTAGGGTTAGTAGGGTTAGCTAGAGCTAGGGTCAGTGTAGTTAGGGTTTAATATTTCAAAGGGTTTGAGAGTTGTTTTGATCAATTTCACTTCAACATTGGAGGTCTTAGGATCAGTGCCTTCTAGGGTAAAATGGAGTCAATTTAAAGGAGGACGCAAGGGTTGAAGGAGGACGGCTAAGGACTGGAGGGAAGAGCTCTGAAGTGATGCTATGGCAGGGCCTCAGAGACAAAACCCTAGGGGAGAGAGGCTCACTCCGGTGTTGCTATGGCAAGGCCTCGTGCTCTCTCCTCCTTCCTTAGATGGCAAAAATGGCTAGCATGAAAGATAAAGTCAAGACAAGAGACTCAAATGAGGGAGAGTGTTGCTACAACAAGGCTCTATCATCAAACCCTAGAAGAAAAATATCCCTAAGCGTAGATAACCTAGGCCTGGGACGTCTTCTCCTTCTTGAACTCAAACAAGTATGACTAGCAAAGGGAGAAGAGGAGAAAGGAGTGTAGCTACGGCTAGGCTCTCTTTTTCCTCTTCAATGGTCGAAAAACTCTCTATAAGGGAACATGAGACAAGGACCTACTTCTGTGCTTGTCACCTGGGGTTTTTTATGAGAAAATTATAAATATATGCAAGAATATAAGGCTACAACCATTCATTCAAGAAGTTTTGCAGAAAAAACACTTACATATCACCATGAAATAGTATGCAAACCCTAGTTGTAACACCTTCCTTCAAGAGAATTGCCAAAATATGCCAAAAAAGTCTTCCTTCAACAAGTGTGACTTCCTTAAATCAGCTAAATACCCAAGATAGGGTGCAAATTTCAGACCTCACTAATGAGTGAGTAAGTTGTGATCATAAAATGAGGATCAAAATCCTCAATATATACTGTATCAATGACCCAATTTACTTTTTTAGGTCATAAAAAGGCCAACAAGGCCATAATATCAAAATTATAATGTTTTTACATTAAATGCTAAGTAAAAACCCTAATTAAGTAGAAAAGAGAGTAAAATCCCCTCCAAGGGAGGCGCTAGCCCGTTCTAGGGCAAATGAAACATCCTGGAGAAAAACGTTAGCCCTCTAGGGGCTTCTCCAACATGCCACATGTGCCACTGCTGCCCAGTCTGCCTCCAAAGACGTCCAATGGGCTGGATGACATCATGGTCATCAAAGGTAACATCTAAGACCTTCCAAGCCCAATGTCTTAGTGAAGAAGGGCTCAACCCCCTAGGCTAAGCTATGATGAGGTGCCTTTGGTGGAACATCCTCCTTTCCTCCGGTGCAAAGACTCTGATCAACCTCTCCCCTGTCTCTGCCCCCTGATGGGGTCTCAGCATCCATCTGGTGGGCTCTTCAGCCCCATGGAGATCCGAACTGATCATCTCCCCATGTGTATCGGTCCAAATGGTACCTGACCATCAGGTATGGTCTTGCACATCAAAGGTTACACCCTCCATGGGCTCATCAGTCACAAGGATCATAGCAATGTCAATCACATTTCATCATTAATAATATTAAACACATGCATAAAATCCCTAACACATCAGTGAATAGCTCAAAGACGTTACACAAGCCTGCTATACAAGTCTGGGGAAAAGGACAAGGCGTCCTATTGGGCTAGTGTCCACAGAAAAAGGAAAGTTCCCAGAAAGACCTCATCCAAGCCATGTAAGTGNTGGGTGCAGTAAGGGCCAAGGATGCAAAGTGTTACCTATGGGTGCCTTTGTAGAAGGCAAGTTGTCCCTGTCATGGATGCATTTTTTCCAAGCCCATTCTTGCCTTTATTCTTTTTATTCTTTTATTTGATTTTTTGTTCAAGATCTAATCAGGGGACACTGCCTTGGCATGGTGACCAAAGCTGACAGTGTTACCCACAAGTACTTTCGCAGAAATGAGAAGGTTGGCTCGTGATGAGACCCCCTTTCCCTTGGCCATTGCAACCAAAATTCACTGCCCTGGAGTGGTAACTAGCTGGTGGAAATGTCATACTGCTAGGTACCCATGAACCTAATAGGCTGGCCCATTATGAGACCCCCTATCCTCTTACTAGGTCTTGTTTTATTACTTTTCCAGCTCCTTCTTGTTTCTTACTGAGAAGCCTTTTATTGCTTTCTCGGGGATCCCTGGGCAAAGCATCTCAAGGTTTATTCTTAGGCTTTTATCTTTTACTAGCTTTCTTTTACCTTCTGGGCCTTTAGCCCTTTCTTCCCATGAGGTAAGGTGGAATCTTGAAAATAGGTCAACCCAACGCCCAAACAAGGGGAATGGGATAGGTGGGCGGGAAACAAGATGTAAGAGTGGTGCTATGATGGGAGTGGAAGATGGATTTTCAAAAATTCCCCCAGTGGAAAACCAAAACCTACAGGCATAGGCTTGCTAGGACACCCTGTCAATCCCCCCAAGCATGGTCAAGTGGGAAAATGTAAGATCCAAACAGTTGTTAGAGATAAAAGGAATCAGATGCATATATTTAAAGGTTTCAATGATCAAAAGTGACACATACGATGATACCTGGACCAATTACCTCATGGAGAAAGAACCTCTTCTAATACAGGACCAAGCTGATGGTGATGGATGCTGCTGCTGCTGTCAAGACAAAGACAATGGAAGTAGAAAAGGTGGGCCCTCCAGGGCCATGCTCAGGTCAATCCTGCTCTTGGTACTCCATGTCTAGGACATGTGGGCCTCAGGACATGATCTCCTAGTTATCCCTAAAAAGTGGGGATAACATCTAGCTCCATCTCGGGGACATGTGCTCACCGTAGAGCGCATGAGAACCTCAACATCTCTGGGATAACCTACATACCTGCTCAATCTCGATAGAAGTATCAGTAACAAAATTGGGGTGGTAATGCCACCCCATCATACATATAGATATATATACTAAAATAAAACAATCAATATGAGAATGTAAATCAAAGTACCTACCTTTACTTACCTGTTGGCTGGATGTTCGATGTAGTCAAACAACCAATGTAGCCAATCCAACAATGTCCCACGATACCTGCCTTTGTGCTTCATCATAAACCAAAATAGTGATAAATCAAGCACAAAAATGTCATGAGTTAGAATATATATCATATCATCAGAAATCTCAAAGTCTAACTCATGGAGGCGGGTGGGAGGGATAAAATCTTGCCAAGTCCATCTCTGAGGAAAGCACTGAATCCACTTCAGGAAGGGGTTAAGAAAAGTCCAAGGTTCAGAACACTGACTCAAAATGTCAGCACACTAGCTACCTAAGATGTTCTCATACTGTGAAGTCTGGGAAGGGATTGACAAGGATGTATTAGACGACTTGCAAATTCTCAAGGGATAACTGAAAAAATGAGAAGATACACTTAAGCTTGTAACATTTAACCAACCCTTGGAATCTAGGGTTTTCCCCAGAGGAAACTCAAAATAAAAAACATACTTCCCAACTACAACTCTAGCAACACAACAAAGTATAGTAATCAGAAGTGGTTGGGGAGAATCATCACAAGGATCCTCCTTTAAGCAAAGGAGGTCCTTACTTGTATTAAGACTTGAGCACAGTGGTGGTTGGTAATCTTATTCATGGAGAAAATCTAAGTGTTCAGAAGGGTACTCATAAAAAATCTCAAGGTAAGACTGAAAATCATTAGGAAAACAAGGTACTAGGTCATCCTTGGTTTTTTGAAAAGTACGGGTAAAAATCTCATCTGCTTGTTGCCACTGGTCAAAAGTAATTTGCCGTGATAATTGCAAGGGAAACACTTGGAAATGATTCTTAGTTTCATAGATGGTATCCAGGTCATAACCAACTATATCCCACCTACATCTCCCAACATGTATGAACTCATCAATGTTATCAACAATGTCACTATCTGTGTCATAATATGCAGGGTTTGAAATATTTGAAAATTAATTCTCCTCCTCCTTATTTGCTTCATCATAAAGTAAAGCATCATAAAAAACTAGGGGAAGAGGGAAACTTACTGTTTCTTCTCGTGCAGGGGCTTCGAGGACTTTGGCATTCTCAACATGTGTTATTGTTTCATCCTCATGGATTGCTTCTTTGTCTTCAGTTGTACAGCAAGGAATATCCATTTCATTCAAGGATTTCATTTCTCCTTCATTTTCTGAATCAAGGAACAAGGTGTCGTCGGTATCCTGAAAAGGGAAACAACTAACCTCATTATCGTTCTATTGTGCAGGAAAAACAGGATCTTGGATGGCCTTATCAGAATGAGGAGCACAGGTCGATACTTCAATCTTGCTTAGGTTCTTGCTCCTTAATCACGTCCTCATTCTGCTGGTCAAAAACTTGTTCTCTTCTCTCTTGTGGATCTTCAACAAAGGTTTCAAGGGAAACTAGTTTTATCAAGCTGAGAGTGTCCATGGCATGGTCATTGGTTCTGGACAAGGAGAGATTCTTTTTTATTTGAATGGCCATGTTGTGAGCTTCTGCAAGTGTTTTTGGACCCTTTTTATTTAGGAGGAATCTTAAATGCCCCAGAAGTCCATTGGTATAGAGATAGATGAGATAGTTTCCTTTAGGACGATAGCTTTCAGGAATGTGGTACAACAACTTATGAAATCTAACCCTAAAATCTTTGATGGTCTCATCCTCTATTTGTTTTATGCATTCAAGACCTCTCATCAATGATTGGATATCTTCCATTTTCAGAAACCACCTTGCAAGAAAGATTTCTTCAAATTGGTCCATAGATGTGACGCTGGAAGTTGGAAGATTATCATACCATCTTGTAGCCTCTCCATGTAGAGTGGCAGAGAAGAGTTTCATTACCAAGTCTTCAACGTCGTCACTGACAGGGTGATATTGAAAGAAAGTCCAGAATTTGCTCATGTGATAATCGAGACTTTCTCCATCAATGCCAACGAATCTAGGGAGCCAATTTTTATAAAAGGGGGGCATTCGTCTGGGATATCCTAAGATTTTAATCATGTCCAAACATTTGTAGTTCCCTGGATCCCATTGCGAAGTCATAGTTGGCTTCGTCATCAGTGGAGTCTCCAGATAGTTTTCTTGAAACTATCAAAAGATAAGGGAAAACACCCAAAGTGGAGTCGCCAGGTAAGCTTGTAAGATAGAAACCATAGGGGAAAAGATTACCGAAAAAGTGTCCTTTGAGGAAGGTTTGACTAAGTGTTCCCCGACAAGGGCGCCAAAATGTTATCGCACAGTTTGTAGCTAGGAAGAAAGGCTATAAATTAGAGAGCCAAACTGGCATAACAGGAACCTATCCCACCCAATGTCACCATGATGGGATGGTTCTTTCTCTTTAGGGAGGTGAGGCCCAAGGGAGATGTCCCTGATGACCTGGGGCTTTGAAGAAGCTAAAGGATAATTAGACAATGACAAGTTTCCCCCTTCACAGATCACCACCAAAACAGATAGTCTGACTTATAGCCAACAAAGATAACCAAGTAGAATCCCTGCCCGAGAACAAAGCAACAATAAACTGATATATGCAGGCTTTGGTTAGTACTTCATATATATCAACGACTATCTGGTATTCAATATAAGCAATTTGAATATAAATATTGACGGAGTCAATGTTTATCAATAACAATAAAGGTCATGTCACATCATCAATAATTATTAAAATGATGAGGCATTCAATGTAATAAACCAACACTTCAATTAACTTATGCCTAAATCACCATTCAATTGCTCAAAAGACAAAACATTGATGCATCAATGATATAATAGCAAAGAATGGCATCAACATTTAGGGTTAGTAGGATTAGATAGAGCTAAGGTCAGTGTAGTTAGGGTTTAAGATTTCAAAGGGTTTGAGAGTTGTTTTGATCAATTTCACTTCAACGCTGGAGGTCTTAGGATCAATGCCTTCTAGGGTAAAATGGAGTCAATTTAAAGGAGGATGCAAGGGTTGAAGGAGGACAGCTAAGGACCAGAGGGAAGTGCTCTGAAGTGATGCTATGGCAGGGCCTTAGAGACAAAACCCTAGGGGAGAGAGGCTCACTCTGGTGTTTCTATGGCAAGGCCTCATGCTCTCTCCTCCTTCCTTACATGGCAAAAATGGCTAGCATGAAAGATAAAGTCAAGACAAGAGAGTCAAATGAGGGAGAATGTTGCTACAATAAGGCTCTATCATCAAACCCTAGAAGAAAAATGACCCTAAGTGTAGATAACATAGGCTTGGGACGTCTTTTCCTTCTTGAACTCAAACAAGTACAACTAGCAAAGGGAGAAGAGGAGAAAGGAGTGTAGCTATGGCTAGGCTCTCTTTTTCCTCTTCAATGGCTGAAAAACTCTCTATCGGGGGACATGAGACAAGAACCTACTTGTGTGCTTGTCACCTAGGGTTTTTTATCAACAAATTATAAACATATACAAGAATATAAGACTACAACCATTCATTCAAGAAGTTTTGCAGAAAAAACACTTACATATCACCATGAAATAGTATGCAAACACTAGTTGTAACACCTTCTTTCAAGAGAATTGCCAAAATATGCCAAAAATGTCTTTCTTCAACAAGTGAACCTTCCTTAAATCAACCAAATACCCAAGATAGGGCACAAATTTCAGACCTCACTAATGAGTGAGTAAGTTGTGATCATAAAATGAGGATCAAAATCATTAATATATACTGTATCAATGACCTAATTTACTTTTTTAGGTCATAAAAAGGCCGACAAGGCCATAATATCAAAATTATATTGTTTTTACATTAAATGCTAAGTAAAACCCTAATTAAGTAGAAAAGAGAGTAAAATCCCCTCCAAGGGAGGCGCTATCCCTTTCCAGGGAAAATGAAACATCCTGGAGCAAAATGTTAGCCCTCTAGGGGCTTCTCCAACATGCCACACGTGCCACTGCTGCCTAGTTTGCCTACAAAGACGTCCAATGGGCTGGATGACATCATGGTCATCAAAGGTGACATCTCAGGCCTTCCAAGGCCAATGTCTTAGTGAAGAAGGGCTCAACCCCCTAGGCTAAGCTATGTCGGGGTGCCTTTGGTGGAACGTCCTCCTTTCCTCCGGTGCAAAGACTCTGATCAACCTCTGCCCTGTCTCTACCCCCTGATGGGGTCTTAGCATCCATTTAGTGGGCTCTTTTTCCCCATGGAGATCCGAACTGATCATCTCCCCATGTGTACCAGTCCAAATGGTACCTGTCCGTCGGGTATGCTCCTGCACATCAAAGGCTACGCCCTCCATGGGCTCATCAGTCACAAGGATCATAGAAATTTCAATCACATTTCATCATTAATATTATTAAACACATGCATAAAATCCCTAACACATCATTCAATAGCTCAAAGACATTACACAAGCCTACTATACAAGTCTGGGGAAAAGGACAAGGCATCCTATTGTGCTAGTGTCCACATAAAAAGGAAAGTTCCCAGAAAGGCCTCATCCAAGCCATGCAAGTGGATGATGTGGTCAGGGGATGTCCAAGCATGTGGGTGCAGTAAGGGCCAAGGATGCAAAGTGTTACCTGTGGGTGCCTTTGTAGAAGGCGATCTGTCCTTGTCATGGATGCATTTTTTCCAAGCCCATTCTTGCCTTTATTCTTTTTATTATTTTATTTGCTTTTTGTTCAAGAGCTAATCTAGGGACACTGCCTTGGAATGGTGACCAGAGCTGATAGCGTTACCCACAAGTACTTTCGCAGAAATGAGAAGGCTGGCTCGTGATGAGATCCCCTTTCCCTTAGCCATGCAACCAAAATTCATTGCCTTGGTGTGGTAACCAACTGGTAGCAATGTCATACTGCTAGGTACCCATGAACCTAATAGGCTGGCTCGTTATGAGACCCCCTATCCTCTGACTAGGTCTTGTTTTATTACTTTTTCGACTCCCTCTTATTTCTTGCTGAGAATCCTTTTATTTATTTCTCGAGGATCCCTGGGGGAAGCATCTCGAGGTTTATTCTTAGGCTTTTATCTTTTACCAGCTTGCTTTTATCTTCTGGGCCTTTAGCCCCTTCTTCACACAAGGTAAGGTGCAATCTTGAAAATAGGTCAACCTAATGCTCGGACAAGGGGAATGGGATAGGTGAGCGGGAAACAAGATGTAAGAATGGTGCTATGATGGGAGCGGACGATGGCTTTTCAGAAATCCCCCCAGTGGAAAACCAAAACCTACAGACACAGGCTTGCTAGGGCACCCTGTCAATCCCCTTAAACATGGTTAAGTGCGAAAATGTAAGATCCAAGCAGTTGTTAGAGATAAAAGGAATTAGATGCATATATTTAAAGGTTTCAATGATCAAAAGTGACAAATTCCATGATACCTAGACCAATTACCTCATGGAGCAAGAACCTCTTCTGATACAGGACCAAGCCAATGGTGATGGATGTTGTTGCTGCTGTCAAGACAAAGACAATGGAAGAAGAAAAGGTGGGCCCTCCAGGGCCATGCTCAGGTCAATCCTGCTCTCGGTACTCCATGTCTAGGACCTGTGGGCCTTGAGACATGATCTCCTAGTTATCCCTAAAAAGTGGGGATAACAGGTACTATGGCATACAAATTAGAGTTTCATGCATCTTCGCGAGTACACCTTGTTTTCCATGTTTCATGCTTAAAGAAGGTTATAGGTGACAAGATATCAGTTCAAACTATATTTCCAGAACTTGATCAGGAAGGAAAAATCATATTGGAGCCTGAAGCTATCACTGACACAAGAATTCACCAGCTGAGGAATAAATCAATTCCAGAGTATCTCATTAAGCGGAAGAAATTACATGTTGAAGATTCCACGTGGAAGATGAGTCTTTTATACAAAAGCATCCATAACTACTCAAGTGTTGAGGACAACACTTGTCTAAAGGGGATGGGCATGTTAATCCCTATTTCACTGCACATTACCCCTTAATTGGGGCATATTACATTAGTATTATTATTTTATTTATTTTGGCTTGGGTCCATTAGTTGTAATTGTACCTCCTAGTATCCTATATATACCAAGGATACCTTTTCATTTGGAATCATCTTGTAATTGTGAATTCATATGATGTATAAGGAGGTTGCCCCCTTGAAGAAGTTTATTATCTGAATTTCTCTCTTTGTCAAGGCGTTGAGTACTTATTATAAGGTTTTTATGCTATTTTGATATTTGGTTCTTAACACGATAAAACAAATACAAACAAACATATAAATTCAATTATGAATTTTGTAGATTTTAGAATAAATCTTGAAAAAAATTGACGGATTAAAACATAGAATCCTTATCTGACTAAATTTATTATGGTCCAAAGAATCCTTTATTTTTTTGCACCATTCCATCTGACCTGATCTATATTAGATGGAAAAAGAAAACATAATTGTAATCAATCCTAACAACCAAACTAATGATATTAAATCACATAAAAGATTGAAAGAAATGACCTCCTCAATACCTCACTTATCACCCATAAAATAGGTCAATGTCGATGGAGATCGTGTTAAGAACCATGCCGCTTCCTTCACCAACAAGACCATGACCATGACCTGAGGAGTTCAAATTCAAGATGGATGGGATTCAAATTCAAGAAGGAGCAGGAGAATGTGCGCCCTCGCCTTGCCCCAACGGTAAATTTTTTTGTAGAGTGTACCAAGTTTGTTATGGATTTCAATTCACCTTCCTCGTTGGCATTGTAAAGGTTTTTTTTAATATAAAAAAAATAAGTTTATTCGAAATGAAATATATTAGATTTTTTTTTTTATTTAACTTTAAAATTAGTAAAATTTTATTTATTTAATTTTAAATTTAGTTTTTATTTTATTTTAAATTCAAAATTAATATATATTTTTAACAATTTTAAAAAATAAGAAATTAATTTTTTTATCAATATAATTAACTTATAACAAATTTCAAATTTTAAAAAACTAATGATAATCTTAATTTTTTTATTTTTATAAATTTTTTAATTAATTTAATTTTTTTTTTATATATAAATGAAAATTTACAATAATATTTTTATGATTCAATTTTTAATCCATATAAAATCTAAAATTAGTTATTTATAACTATTTTATAAAATAAACTTTAACACAACTAATTAAAATTAAAGCAATTCTTTTAAAATAATTGTGAAATTAATTGAAGAGATCCTTTTAATATATTATAGATTTTTAATGTTTATATACATTTTTATTTTATTTTACAAGTAGTCACTTAAATTAACTTTTATAGTAATTGAATTACTTTTAGTTAGAGTGTAGCATAGAAAATTTTACGGTGGAAATTTTCCATTGGGTGAAATTTAGGGTCTTAAAAAATTGAGTGGCTTAATTTTTTATGTTATGAAACTGTTATTGCATAATTTGTATTTGTGCAAATCTCACCCCAAATTTTGTGTAATTACAAGAAATTCTATTACTGTCACTTTAGTAAGAAATTTCCTCATTTTAGTGATGGAAGAGGTCTAGTACAAGGGAGGCTTCCTAGTGACCTAAAGGGATCAAAGTAGTAAGTATTGTAGCTAAGCCTACCGCTTCCTCTCTTATCACCCAAGTCAAAGCCTATGTCTATGAAATTGAGGAAGAAAAGGATGGTTTGGGTACCTACCTGGAACAAGAACAATTACAACACACACACACACACACACACACACACACACACACACACACATATATATAGTGATTCCCAAGTACCAATGTGTTATTAACACCTCAAGAAACAATAGACAATGAAAATTTATCAATGTTGGTACAAAATTGCAGCAATTATAATAGTCTACAACAATAATTACAACTTTGTAATAGCAGCAAGAAAATTCTATTAGAATTGCATGAAATGACAATGAAAGTTTAGCATGTGTCCAATAGATCAATTCCCAATTGTTCCAAGCAAATTATGAGTATATTAAGTTAGTGTTAGGCTAATGTATGTAGAAAAATGAAGTGAATTAGAGGGTTGTAGCAAAGTTTTGCAACAACAACAATGAATTTCGTTAGTTAGCTTAGGTTAGAGTTAGTAAAAGCTTTAGAGAGTAAGAATTGGTGATTGTTTGATAACTTTATTTCACAAGAGAGTAAGTAAACTAGTGCCTTCAAGGCTATGGAGTCTTTTATAATAGCAATATAATGCAATTGTAATGTCCCCCACCTCTTCATAAAGAGGTTGTGAGAGACTTAGTAGTCTAGTAGTCCCCACTAGACTATAGTCTCATGAGTTACGGGGACCAAGAAACTCAAAGTACTCACCTAAGCACAATGTTATACTTTTAAATTGACTTTGGGGAGAAAAGGTAAAGCAAATGAAGGAAAAGACCACACGCGAAAAAGTAAGGAGTTAACCCTAGGAGGTGGTCAACTAACTCAACAAAGAAATAGAACAGGAGGGTGCATCTCTCATTCATTCTGGATTATTATTAATTTTTCATCTTGGGCTCTTGAGCACAAAGACGTTTTGAGGGTTTTGGGATAACAAACCCTAGAGATCAACTCAGTGGTGAAATATCCCACCTATCTTGATCCAAGCTTAGTCACAGAGGTGCAATATTCCCCCCCCACCATTCTACAGTAGGTACAGGTCACTCAATCAGTAAAGGAAGAGGTATTGCACAACTTTAGGGGGTTTCTAGCAGGAGGGCACACCATCTTAAGAAGAACTACTCGATCTGGAAAGAGGAGGAGGTTTTGGGGCATAAGGCCTACTGGGTTTTCATTGTAGGGCCTAGGGTGCCCTTTATAGCCTATTGTGGGAGAGGTTTCTATGTTATTTGTTTTATTTGGAGATTGGCACGAGTTGGAGGGAAGGAGGGCACACTGCAGAAAGAGGATCCATCCATTAGAGGGATCAGATCTTCTCCAATAAGCGTGAAACTCTGCTAGGGGGTTTATCTTGCCCCGATCTATTGTTTTATAAATTTTGGTGGTATTTGGAGGCCTTTATGAGGGAGGCTGAAATATTGGATAGTTACATCCAACCAAGAAGGTGCAACTCATCCAAGAGGATCAGATCTATTTATTAAAGGGAAAGAAACTAATCTTGTCCCTTTCTCTAGTTTATTGTGGTGCCTTTGGAGGCTATTCTCTTCAGTTTTGGAGCTTATTGGAGTTGTCCTTATTCTAGCTTGATTATTCTTCTTGTATTATTCTAGATCTGCATATCTAATGTATCAGGATCACTCTATTATCTAAATAAAGGTTGGATATGAAGTTGTTGGTTCCATATTGATCTTCATTGCTTGTATCTTGTCATTTTCTTATGTTATATGCTTAGATCTATATCTCCATGCAATAATCTCTAAAGAATAAACCCTCATTATGCAACTTGATGAGATAAAACTGCAAATCACATTGAAACAATAATCAAACAGTAAGCAATCCTTGGTTCTGGGAAAAAAATCAAGTAGGGAACATTACAGTGATATTAGAGCATTAAATCCTCCCAGCTTGTGGGGATTAGTGCATGCATAAGTTTAGTGGTATCTATATGGGAAGGCGCAGAAGAAAGATAGGTGAACCGGAGGTAGAAATGGAAGGTTTAGGTGAGGACAGTGAGCCATAGGTCTTAGCAGGCATAGAAAAGGATATAAAAAGCTCCATAGATCATACACAGTTTACACTTGAGAACCACCTAGAGGAGAATCAAGAAACAATGCGCAGGGGACAGGTTGAAATGAAGGAGACTTTGGAAAAAATAAATGCTAACCAGGAAAAAATTGCACAACTCCTGATGCAGATGACACATGGGGGGAATGGTCCAAGGATTTATGCAAACAAGGAAACTAGTGGTTCCCATGGGGGAACTAGATGTTATCAGGAGAAGGATATTCACTACCATACATAAGGACAAATATTTGGAGGGGGGACTTCCAGGGGGCCAACGCATAGTAGAGTTACCCCTAGACCTTATATGCCTACATTCTTGGATGGCCAGCCACAAGATAACCACTTCCATGAAACAAAAGACAACTTTGAGGAATATGACAAGGAACATGATGCATTAAGTGCAAGATTCAGGAGACAGGTTACATTGGACCAATATTGTGGTATCAAGTTTAGGGGAAAACCCAAAAACTATCACAGGAACAAGATTGAGTTGGAGCACAGGGCATGAAAGATGGAGATTCCATACTTTGATGGGTCTTCCAAGGTGACTGCGCAAGCTTGGGTGCAGAAGTTAGACACCTATTTATAGCTTAACCCCATGAGGGAGATGGATTCCATCAAGTTTTCCACCATGTACTTGGAGGGAAAAGCTCATGACTGGTGTTATCATGGTTTAACTACCTTGGGTCATAACCATATCACTGCTTACACATATTTCAATCAGAGACTTATGGAAAGGTTTGATCTGGGAGATCCAGAGCTACATTTCAGGGAACTCACACAACTCAGAAAAAATGGGACACCGGAGATATATGTAGAGGAGTTTCAGAGGGTAGTCATGATGGTACCAGATGTTTCTCAAGTGAGACTAATGATTCTATTTACATAGGGGTTGATGGAACCCCTAAAGGGTTGGGTCAAGAATTTTAATCCTTCTAATTTACAGGAGGCCATATGCAGGACTAGGGACTTGGTGGGATCTGCAACAAAAACTAAGTTTTTCCCTAGACCACCCATAAACCAAGGGGGAAGAGATCAAAGGGGGATTGAAAAAGGTAAATCTAGGATGGATGCGACCACTAGGAGGGAACTGAGAAGGAAGAAACTATGCTTCACATGCAAGGAACCTTGGGAGAAAAGGAACAAATGCATGGGTAAGGGAAAGACACATTATATTGAAGTTATTTCTGATGATGAGGAGGAAGAAGATTTTGGCCACATCCAAAACATGGAAGCAAATCCACCTAGGATGGACTCTACATAGAATGAAGAAGGGGAAGAATCAGGTTTCGTCCTTGCATCAGATAAGAAGGTTACAATGGAATCCATCAATGGGGTTCTTAAATTCAACACCTTCAATATGAGAGGAGTGCTTTAGGGACAAAAGGTTTTAGTACTCATTGATGGGGGAGCTTCACACAACTTCATTTATTCATCCTTATTGAAAATAAGGCATATACCCACAGTTGAGTTTGAAGGATTTCGTGTAGAGGTAGCAGGGTGATCCGAATTTATGTAGGAACACAATGAAATACAGAAATACACATAAACACAGAGATGCAGTGGA
>SNQJ01S0112777.1:33201-44548 GCA_010110895.2 Picea sitchensis
GCAAGGGAGGCTTCCTGGTGACCTAAAGGGATCAAAGTAGTAAGTATTGTAGCTAAGCCTACCGCCTCCTCTCTTATCACCCAAGTCAAAGCCTATGTCTATGAAATTGACGAAGAAAAGGATGGTTTGGGTACCTACCTGGAACAAGAACAATTACTATATATATATATATATATATATATATATATATATTACTATATATATATATATATATGTATAGTGTGATTCCCAAGTACCAATGTGTTATTAACACCTCAAGAAACAGTAGACAATGAAAATTTATCAATGTTGGTACAAAATTGCAGCAATTATAATAGTTTACAACAATAATTACAACTTTGTAATAGCAGCAAGAAAATTCTATTAGAATTGCATGAAATGACAATGAAAGTTTAGCATGTGTCCAATAGATCAATTCCCAATTGTTCCAAGCAAATTATGAGTATATTAAGTTAGTGTTAGGCTAGTGTATGTAGCAAAATGAAGTGAATTAGAGGGTTGTAGCAAAGTTTTGCAACAACAACAATGAATTTAGTTAGTTAGCTTAGGTTAGAGTTAGTAAAAGCTTTAGAGAGTAAGAATTGATGATTGTTTGATAACTTTATTTCACAAGAGAGTAAGTAAACTAGTGTCGTCATGGCTATGAAGTCTTTTATAATAGCAATATAATGCAATTGTAATGTCCCCCACCTCTTCATAAAGAGGTTGTAAGAGACTTAGTAGTCTAGTTGTCCCCACTAGACTATAGTCTCATGAGTTACGGGGACCAAGAAACTCAAAGTACTCACCTAAGCACAATGTTATAATTTTAAATTGACTTTGGGGAGAAAAGGTAAAGAAAATGAAGGAAAAGACCACATGCAGAAAAGTAAGGAGTTAACCCTAGGAGGTGGTCAACTAACTCAACAGAGAAATAGAACAGGAGGGTGCATCTCTCATTCATTCTGGATTATTATTACTTTTTCATCTTGGGCTCTTGAGCACAAAGACGTTTTGAGGGTTTTGGGATAACAAACCCTAGAGATCAACTCAGTGGTGAAATATCCCACCTATCTTGATCCAAGCTTAGTCACAAAGGTGCAATATTCCTCCCCCACCATTCTACAGTAGGTACAGGTCACTCAATCAGTAAAGGAAGAGGTATTGCACAACTTTAGGGGGTTTACAGCGAGAGCCCACACCATCTTAAGAAGAACTACTCGATCAAGAAAGAGGAGGAGGTTTTGGGGAATAAGGCCTACTGGGTTTTCATTGTAGGGCCTAGGGCGCCCTTTATAGCCTATTGTGGGAGAGGTTTATATGTTATTTGTTTTATTTGGAGATTGGCATGAGTTGGAGGGAAGGAGGGCACACTGCAGAAAGAGGATCCATCCATTAGAGGGATCAAATCTTCTCCAATAAGCGCGAAACTCTGCCAGGGGGTTTATCTTGCCCCGATCTATTGTTTTATAAATTTTGGTGGTATTTGGAGGCCTTTATGAGGGAGGCTGAAATATTGGATAGTTGCATCCAACCAAGAGGGTGCAACTCATCCAAGAGGATCAGATCTATTTATTAAAGGGAAAGAAACTAATCTTGTCCCTTTCTCCAGTTTATTGTGGTGCCTTTGGAGGCTATTCTCTTCAGTTTTGGAGCTTATTGGAGTTGTCCTTATTCTAGCTGGATTATTCTTCTTGTATTATTCTAGATCTGCATATCTAATGTATCAGGATCACTCTATTATCTAAATAAAGGTCGGATATGAAGTTGTTGGCTCCATATTGATCTTCATTGCTTGTATCTTGTCATTTTCTTATGTTATATGTTCAAATCTATATCTCCATGCAATAATCTCTAAAGAATAAACCCTCATTGTGCAACTTGATGAGATAAAACTGCAAATCACATTGAAACAATAAACAAACAGTAAGCAATCCTTGGTTCTGGGAAAACAATCAGGTAGGGAACATTACAGCGATATTAGAGCATTAAATCCTCCCAGCTTGTGGGGATTGCACATGCATAAGTTTAGTGGTATCTATATGGGAAGGCAGAGAAGAAAGATAGGTGAACCGGAGGCAGAAATGGAAGGTTTAGGTGAGGACAATGAGCCACAGGTCTTAGCAGGCATATAAAAGGATATAAAAAGCTCCATAGATCATACACAGTTTACACTTGAGAACCACCTACAGGAGAATCAAGAAACAATGCACATGGGATAGGTTGAAATGAAGGAGACTTTGGAAAAAATAAATGCTAACCAGGAAAAAATTGCACAACTCCTGATGCAAATGACACATGGGGGGAATGGTCCAAGCATTTATGCAAACAAGGAAACCAGTGGTTCCCATGGGGGAACTAGATGTTATCAGGAGAAGGATATTCACTACCATACATAAGGACAAATATTTGGAGGGGGGACTTCCAGGGGGCCAACACATAGTAGAGTTACCCCTAGACCTTATATGCCTACATTCTTCGATGGCCAGCCACAAGATAACCACTTCCATGAAACAAAAGACAACTTTGAGGAATATGACAAGGAATATGATGCATTAAGTGCAGGATTCAGGAGATAGGTTACATTGGACCAATATTGTGGTATCAAGTTTAGGGGAAAACCCAAAAACTATCACAGGAACAAGATTGAGTTGGAGCACAGGGCATGTAAGATGGAGATTCCATACTTTGATGGGTCTTCCAAGGTGACTGCGCAAGCTTGGGTGCAGAAGTTAGACACCTATTTACATCTTAACCCCATGAGGGAGATGGATTCCATCAAGTTTTCCACCATGTACTTGGAGGGAAAAGCTCATGACTAGTGTTATCATGGTTTAACTACCTTGGGTCATAACCAGATCACTGCTTACACATAGTTCACTCAGAGACTTATGGAAAGGTTTGATCAGGGAGATCCAGAGCTACATTTCAGGGAACTCACACAACTCAGAAAAAATGGGACACCAGATATCTATATAGAGGAGTTTCAAAGGGTAGTCATGATGGTACCAGATGTGTCTCAAGTGAGACAAATGATTCTATTTACATAGGGGTTGATGGAACCCCTAAAGGGTTGGGTCAAGAATTTTAAGCCTTCTAATTTACAGGAGGCCATATGCAGGACTAGGGACTTGGTGGGATCTGCAACAAAAACTAAGTTTTCCCCTAGACCACCCATAAACCAAGGGGGAAGAGATCAAAGGGGGGTTGAAAAAGATAAATCTAGGATGGATGCGACCACTAGGAGGGAACTGAGAAGGAAGAAACTATGCTTCACATGCAAGGAACCTTGGGAGAAAAGGAACAAATGCATGGGTAAGGGCAAGGCACATTATATTGAAGGTATTTCTGATGATGAGGAGGAAGAAGATTTTGGCCACATCCAAAACATGGAAGCAAATCCACCTAGGATGGACTCTACATAGAATGAAGAAGGGGAAGAATCAGGTTTCATCCTTGCATCAGATAAGAAGGTTACAATGGAATCCATCATTGGGGTTCCTAAATTCAACACCTTCGAGATGACAAGAGTGCTTTAGGGACAAAAGATTTTAGTACTCATTGATGGGGGAGATTCACACAACTTCATTTATTCATCCTTATTGAAAATAAGGCATATACCCACAGTTGAGTTTGAAGGATTTCGTGTAGAGGTAGCAAGGGGGTGCACCATGCCTTGTGATAGGTATATTCCAGGAATGAAACTTACTTTGGGAAGACATTACTTAGCACAAGATTTTTATGTGATGGACTTACCATATACTAACATTATCTTGGGATTTCAGTGGCTGAGCACATTGGGACCTATTACTACCAACTACAAAACCACGGATATGTATTTCATTGAAGAGAATGGGAAAAATGTGATACTCAGAGGAATGACAGGTAATACACCTAGAGTGGTGACAACAAAGCGCATGGAGGCCATTTTTAGAAGATAAGACATTGTATATGCAACATAATGTAGAATATCAGTTCAGGTGGATAAGAAGGGGCAACCTCATTACTCTCAAGACATTCATAAAATCATTGATAGGAACAACAAGGTTTTTGAACCTAGTCCTCCAGGAGCACCACCAGATAGGGGGTTTGAGAATATTATAGAATTGGAAGAAGGAGAAAAACCAGTCATTACTACTCCTTATAGACACCCAAAAAAGTATAAGGATGAAATTGAAAAGGATATCAAAGAACTCTTGGACATGGGCCACATTAGACCAAGCTCCAACCCTTTTGCATCTTCAGTAGTATTAATCAAGAAGAAATATGGGACTATGCACATGTGCATTGATTACAGGGAATTGAACAGAAAGACTATTAAGAATAGGTACCCCATCCCAAGGATAGATGAGCTATTGGATGAGCTTCATGGTGTGATATGTTATCCCCTAGCCTAGGGATAACTAAGGAGATTATGTCTCGAGGCCCATAGGTCCTAGACATGGAATATCGAGAGCTAGATCGACTTGAGCATGGCCCTAGAGGGCCCATCCTAGCCTTCTTTAGTGCCTTCACTTTGTCAGAAGCAACGAAATTCATCACATTGGCCTGGTCCTGCAACATAAATGGATCTTTCTCCATGAGGTAATGATTCTGGGTATCATGGTATGTGTCACTCTGATTCTAAATTTTTTTGAATATGTGCATTTAATTATTTTTTCTTCTAACATGTGCTTGGAGATTATGCCTTTCCACTTGACCACACCTGGGGGGAATGAAAAGATGCCCTAATAAGATTTTTCCCATAGGGTTTGAGTTTCCACTAGGGGGATTCATGAAAGTTCATCATCTGTTCCCACCATACTTACCACTTTCCACCTTTTTCCAGCTCATCCATCCCATTACACTGGTCTGGGCATTGGGTTGGCCAAATATCTAAGGGTTGTACCTTACCTTGTGGAAAGAAGGGGCTAAAGGCCCAGAGGGTAAAAGTAGCTGGCAAAAGATAAAAGCCAAAAGAAGGAAACCTTGAGATGCTTCACCCAAGGATCCCCGAGAAAGCAATAAAAATCTTCTCAGCCAGAAACAAAGGGACCCATAACAAATAACTAAATCAAGACCTAGTTGGAGGATAGGGGGTCTCATCATGAGCCAACATATTAGGGGGTCTCATCACTACCCTGGTCACCACGCTAGGGTAGTGTCTCTTGGTGGCATAGCCAAGAGAAAGGGGGTCTCATCACGAGCCAACATTTTCATTTCTGTGAAATGGTTGTGGGTAACATTGCCACCACTAGTCACCATGCTAGGGAAGTGTCCCCTAAGTAGCCTCTTGAAATAAATATAAATAAGAATAAAATAAAAAAGGCATGAATGGGCTTGGAAACATTTTTATCCATGACAAGGTGCAACTCACCCTCTTCAGAGGCACCCACAGGTAAGCCATACATTTCCCTGCTATCACTGCACCCATTTCCCAGACATCCCTTACCACCTCATCCACTCACATAACCTAAATTTGACTTCACCCAAAAAAATCCCACATCCAATGAGCACTATCCCAATAGGACATCCTAGCGTCCCCTCCAAACTTGGCTTGTAGAATAGCATAACATCTTTGACCACTTGTCTGGGTAATAGGGGGTTTCATGCACATGTTTAAATAATTTGATGATTAGATGTGATTGACATTGCTATGGTCCCTGTGACTTATGAGCCCATGGAGGGCGTATTTGTTGATGCTACAAGGCCACACCCGATGGAAAGGTACATATGGGGAGATGATTAGTTTGGACCTCCATAGGGCTAAGAGCCCACTAGATGGATGTTGAGACCCCATCCAGGGGCAGAGACAGATCAAAGGATTGCACACAAAGAGAGGAAGACGTTTCACTAGGGGCAGCCTAGAAAGCCTAGACCTAGGGGGGTTGTTCCCTTTTCACCATGATGTAGGCCTTGGAAGTCCCATGATGTCACCTAGGTCACCCATGACATCACCCAATGTTTTGGATGTTTTGGAGGCAGTTGTGTGCCAAGTGGCATGTGTGGCAGGATCCCGAGGCCCAAGGAGGCCTAACATTTTTCTCCATGAGGCCAACGTTGCCCAAAAAGGGCCTAACGTCACCCTAAAAGGGCATGACGTCACCTTTACATATTTTTTTAGGGTTTAATTATGACATTTAATGTAAAAACTGGATATTATGTGTAACATGCCATGTCGTCCTTTTTGACCTAATTCTGGTCATTATAACTGTATAAATAAGGGGAAAATCACTCTTATTTTTCATCATCTTTCACACACACTTGTGAGGTCTAAAATTTGTACCCTAATTAGGGTTTTATAACTGAAATTTGGTGCGCACTTGTTGGAGGATGGCCAATCTTAGTGTTTTTGGGCATTTTCTTGGTGGAAAGTCTTCAACTAGGGCATATGCTAGATTATTCTTGGTGAATGTAAGTAAACTTTTGCAATTATTCTTTACATTGAATGGTTATAGTATCTTTACATTGCATTTTACTAAGATTATGAAATTGTTAGCTTAAAACCCTAGGATATTAGGCACATGTTATTGTCCTTATATCGATAACTATTCACCTACTAGATTTTGCTAAGAAGTCATTTTTCTTGAAGCCATTGATAAGGGCCTTTCCATTGCAACACCCTAGAACTTATTGCTTCATCTTAGCCATCAATTACTTCATCTTTGAGTTAAAGAGGGAGGAAAATATACTAAGGCCTAGGGTTACCTACACCTTAGTAGTCATTTTCCCCTAGGGTTTGGTGGTTGAAGCCTTGGCTTACCAACACTTCAATTATCAACCCCTCTTGTCCTTGGCTCTCCTATTATCATCATTTTCCTTCAACATTTTATGCCACTTTATTGACTCCATTTTCCCTAATAAATCACTAGTATAAGTCCTCCCTTGAGTAATTGATCAACACAACCTTCAAAACCTACTCTTTGAACAACCTACTAACACTTTCTAACCCTAGAATAGCTTGAGATACTAACGACATTGTTGTTGTTACTAAAGTAAGATACAACCATTAGATGTAGCATTAAAAGCTCATAAAGAAATTGTAAAGGTTGAATTATACTTTGTCTTATGTGCGTCTATAAAATGCTAATGTTATGACTTCAATGGTTAATGGTTTTTAGTCATTTTGAAGCTAGTTTCAAGACATTTTATGTGAAGTATTGCTCTATAAATATTGTTGTTATAAGATTTTTGTTTACTTCACCATATTCAAAAGATTGCTTTATTTAAGAAAGTCAATGGTTTTATGAAGTGCTAACCAACAAGTGCTCTTGCAAATATATTGTTTTCATGTTTCTTTGTTTCAGGCAGGTACACTTCTGGTATATTATCTCTTCATTGGTTATTTAAACTGGACTTTCTGATCGGTGGTGACTTGTGAGAAGGGACCTTTACCTAGCCATTTTTAATTTTTCTTCTCAAAACCCTAGGTCACCGGGGACGTCTCCCCTAGGCCTACCACCCTAAATATAAAAGAGACATCCTATTGAGGTGACAGTAATAGGATAGTCTCTTGTTATGCCAATTTTATTTCCTTTTACCTTCTCTTCTATCAAAGTACAAATTGTGCGATAACATTTTGGTGCCATTGTCAAGGAACACTAAGTCAATCTTCCTCAAACAACTCTTTTTTGGTAAGCCTTTCCTCAATAATATTTATCTTACAATCTTACCTAATGAATCCACTAAGGGTGATTCCCTTATCTCTTTGATAATTTCAAGGAAATTATATGGTGACTCCACAATCCACAAGGAGGTACAACAACCTTCCCCAATCCTTTAGAATAAAGCCTCCTCGAAACTCTCCTATAGTAAAATCACTCTTCAAAGGCAGTCTTCCTTTGAACACAATGTCTAGCATAGGAACTCATACCACCATTCCAACCCAAGCCAATAACCAAAGACAATGGCCATCCAATCTTTTCAAGCCGCTATACATGACAACTATACTAGACTACCCTAGGCAAATGCCCCCCAAGTATGAGAAATGGATGCCTAAATTCACCGGTAATGATGCAATCAGTGTCGAGGATCATATGAGCAATTTTTGGGCAATTTCCCAGCTTCATCCCATTAGTGATGATGTTGAAGACTTGGCTATGAAATTGTTCTTTTCTACCCTCCTTGATGGATCAAGGCATTGGTACAATATTCTTCCTGATGGAAGTATTAAAACCATGGATAATTTGGAAGAAGTTTTTCTTAAACGATGGAGTATCAAGGAAGACCTCGACATGCTACTGACAAGGCTGAATAACCTCTTGAAACAAGAGAATGAGACCACTAGATAATTCCACAATAGGTTTTAAACCCTATTGCAAAAAATCCCTGTGAGTCATCATCCAACTCATAGTTTCCTTCTTTTCATCTATACCAAAGCCTTTACTAGTCAACTAGGGTATCTCCTCAGAGATAAGAACCCCCAAATGATCTAAGAAGCTCAGGAAATAGCCACAAGTATCGAAGACAAATTTATATCATCCAAAGTTGAACCTTTCTCAACCCCAAGTGTCAGAATGGACACTAAACCCAAGATAGTCCACAATGTTGAGCATGCCTCAGACATTAGTGCTAGCTTGGAAAAGTTGTAGATGACTGTAGATGGCATGGTAAAAACCCAATAACTAATGATGAATAGGATTGACAACCTAGAAAAGGCTCAACATCAATCCCCTAGGGTTCCATACAAGGGTCAATTCCAGAAAGGGAACCAAGTTTTCAGACCAAAGAATGATCAAGAGGTTCCAAATACTTCAGCTCCTACAAATGTGGTGGATGAAAACCCTTGGTGTTTGCAATGCAGTGAGTCACACTGGGAGCATGAATGTCCTTACAACAATGGAGGACATGAAAAGTAAACATAATGAACCATACCATAGAGGGCCCCCAGATCTGCCTTAATATTTTCCCCGAGGAAGAGGGCATAAAAGAAGCAGCCAGGAAGGCTAGGATGGAGGTGATAAACAACTTGGACCAAGAATCAAGAGAGAAATTGAAGAAACAAGAATTCAAAGTGTATACTAGACAAAATAAGATAAACCAACCTCTCTCTACTAGCCATGCATTAGCCCAAACGAGGCCTCCACCCATGAACATTCTCCTTCCTAAGAACCCTCCCAAGACTGAAAGAGTGGACTTAAACTTTGAATTTGAAGGGGCGTTATCCAAGATGCATGTGACCATCCCCTTAAGAGAAGTCATCAAGGTACCATCCGTCAAAGAAATATTTGATAATTTCTTCAGAGGATCAGATGGACCAATGGAGCCTCCTATTATGTTACAAGCTAATCACTTTAGGGTCTAGTATGATGAACACCTGCCTTTCTTCATGACCTTGTTGATGAATAACAAGTTCCTCAACAACTGTATGATGGATTCAGGGGCAAGTGCCAACATGATGTCTCTCAAGGTCATGCAACAATTGGGCCTAAAATTCACACAACCTTATAGGAATGTGTGTGGCTTTGAGTCCAGAGCCATACCCACACATGGGGTAATTGAAAATGTCAAAGTATGCCTTGAAAGATACCCTGAGAGAGTGATCCATATTGACATTGTGGTAGTATATGTCCCAGATGTGTGGGGAATGCTATTTTCTAGGAAATTTTCTTCAATTCTGGGAGGCACTCTTGAGATAGACCTCACCTATATTAATGTACCTATGAACGATGAAACAATAAGCCGTCTCCCAAATGTGCTAATGACCATAATCCATGTGAAAGAAATTAGTGACCCCGTCAAAGCTGACAAAGCACATGAGACAACCATGGAAAGTCTTCTTGAATTTTCTCCTAATGATATGCCCTTTGCTACGGAGGAAGAATTTGATCAAATAAAATGGTTGAAAAGAGAATATTACCAAAAAATCCTGGACAAGTATAAAGACAAGGAAGTTGGGGCTGTCAAGTTATTAAAGAAAGGAGAAGACAATGTATTGATTCAGCCATCCCAACAAGAAGTTTTCACAACAAAATCTCACCCTCCTCCCTCTGCACAGTACACCAAGGTTTTCCAAGAAACAACCGAGTTCAAAACCAGAGAATACAGAGAGGGAGACATAGTATGGATGTGGGACACCAAGAAGGGAAATCCTACTAATGTCAAAGGGAATACACAATTTTGGTTTGGACCCTTCAAAATTGGAAGGAAGTCGGTCAATGATGCCTACTATTTATCTACATTGGAAGAAAGAAGGTGCCCATTACTAGTTACTGGGAACCTCCTCAAACCCCATAAGGGGGTGGAGAATTGAATTCATAGGTAAGTGCAAGTAAGTAGGCATTTTCATTCATTGTATATACCATTTTCATTTCATGCTAGAGTAGTTTGTATTTCCATTTTGTACATATGCTTGTTTTCATTTTTGTAATATATACATATATGAGTCGGGGGTGATATCACCACCCCAAATTATTACTAATAGTTCCATGTTGAGATCAAGCAGGTCACAGTTTATGCCAGAGATGCTGAGTTTCTCATGCGCACTACAGTGAGTACATGTCCCTGAGTTGGATCCAGATGTTATCCCCTATCCTAGGGATAACTAAGGAGATTATGTCTCGAGGCCCACAAGTCCTAGACATGGAATACCAAGAGCTAGATCGACTTGAGCATGGCCTTGGAGGGCCCATCCTTTCCTTCCTCAACGCCTCCACTTTTTCAGCAGCAACAACATCCATCACATTGGCCTGGTCCTGCAACAAAAATGGATCTTGCTCCATGAGGTAATGAGTTCGGGTATCATGGTATGTGTCACTCCAATTCTCAAAACTTTTGAATATTTGCATTTAATTCTTTTTGCTTATAACGTGTGCTTGGAACTTATTCCTTTCCACTTGACCACACCCGGGGGGAATGAAAAGATGCCCTAGTAAGTTGGTTCCCATAGGGTTTTAGTTGCCACTGGGGGGATTCATGAAAGTTCATTGTCTATTCCCACCATACTTACCACTTTCCACCTTTTTCTCGCTCATCCATCCCATTACACTGGTCTAGGCATTGGGTTGGCCAAATATCTAAGGGTTGTACCTTACCTTATGGGAAGAAGGGGCTAAAATCCCAGAGGGTAAAAGTAGTTGGCAAAATATAAAAGCCAAAAGAAGGAAACCTTGAGATGCTTCGCCCAGGGATCCCCGAGAAAGAAATAAAAATCTTCTCAACAAGAAACAGAGGGACCCATACAAAATAAATAAATCAACACCTAGTTGGAGGATAGGGGGTCTCATCACGAGCCAACCTATTAGGTCCATGGGAATATAGCAGTATGACACTACCGACAGCTGGTCACCATGCCAGGGTAGTGGCTCTTAGTGGAATAGCCAAGAGAAAGGGGGGTCTCATCACGAGCCAACCTTCTCATTTCCGTGAAATGCTTGTGGGTAACGCCTCC
>SNQJ01S0112777.1:46456-61363 GCA_010110895.2 Picea sitchensis
GAGGTTTGAAATTTGCACCCTAATTAGGGTTTTATGACTGAAATTTAGTGCACACTTGTTGGAGGAAGGCTAATCTTGGTGTTTTTGGGCATTTTCTTGGTGGAAAGTCTTCAACTAGGGCATATGCTAGATTATTCATGGTGAATGTAAGTAAAATTCTGGAATTCATCTTTCCTTTGAATGGTTATAGTATATTTACTTTTCATTTTACAAAGATTATGAAATTGCTAGCTTAAAACCCTAGGATATTAAGCACATGTTATTGTCCTTATCTCAATAACTATTCACCTACTAGATTTTTCCAAGAAGTCATTTTTCTTGAAGCCATTGATAAGGGCCTTGCCATTGCAACACCCTAGCACTTTTTGCTTCATCTTAGGCGTCATTTTCTTCATCTTAGGCGTCATTTTCTTCATCTTAGGCATCATTTTCTTCATCTTTGAGTTAAAGAGGGAGGAAAATATACTAATTCCTAGGGTTACCTACACCTTAGTATTCATTTTCCCCTAGGGTTTGGTGTTTGAAGCCTTGGCTTACCAACACTTCAATTATCAACCCCTCTTGTCCTTGGTTCTCCTATTATCATCCTTTTCCTTCAACATTTGTTTCCACTTTATTGACTCCATTTTCCCTAAGAAATCACTAGTCTAAGTCCTCCCTTGAGTAATTGATCAACACAACCTTCAAAACCTACTCTTTGCACAACCTACTAACTCTTTCTAACCCTAGAATAGCTTGACCTACTAACAACATTAATGTTGTTACTAAAGTAAGCTGCAACCATTAGATGTAGCATTAAAAGCTCGTAAAGCAATTGTAAAGGTTGAATTATACTTTGGCTTATGTGCTTCTGTCAAATGCTAATGTTATGACTTCAATGGTTAATTGTTTTTAGTCATTTTGAAGCTAGTTTCAAGAAATTTTATGTGAAGTATTGCTCTATAAATATTGTTATTATAAGATTTATGTTTACTTCACCATATTCAGAAGATTGCTTTATCTAAGAAATTCAATGGTTTTATGAAGTGTTAACCAACAAGTGCTCTTGCAAATATATAGTTTTCATGTTGCTTTGTTTCAGGAAGGTACACTTTTGGCATATTATCTCTTCATTGGTTATTTAAACTAGACTTTTTGATCGGTGGTGACTTGTGAGAGGAGACCTTTACCTAGCTACTTTTAATTTTCCTTCTCAAAACCCCAAGTCACCGGGGACGTCTCCCCTGGGCCTACCACCCTAAATAGAAAAGAGACATCCTATTGGGGTGACAGTGATAGGATAGTCTCCCGTTATGCCGATTTTATTTCCTTTTACCTTGTCTTCTATCAAAGTACAAATTGTGTGATAACACGATATACTTCAAAAAAATAGACTTGCGCTCTATTTATCATCAGATCAAAATGAGGGAGCAAGATGTGCCCAAAAAAACCTTTAGATGTCATTATGGTCACTATGAATATTTGGTTATGCCATTTGGGCTAAATAATTCACCAACCACCTTCCAATATTGCATGAATCATGTCTTCAACAAACAATTAAGGAAGTTCTTCTTAGTCTTCTTTGATGACTTGTTGATTTATAGCAAAACTTGGGAGGATCTTCTTCAACATGTAGATCAGATCTTGGGCATCATGGAGGGGAAATCCTTATATGATAAAGAGTCCAAATGTGAATTTGGGATGACAAAAGTTCTTTATTTGGGACACATCATTGGAGTGAAATGAGTACACGTGCACCAAGAAAAGATACAAGCCATATTTGATTGGCCAACAACCAAGACTCTTATTGAGTTAAAGGGATTCTTTGGCATCTGTTGTTACTACAAGAGATTTGTCAAAGGCTTCTCCTAGATTTTCGCACCCTTGATAGATTTGACCCAAAAGGGCGCATTTAAATGGAGTCAAGAGGCATAAATGACCTTTTACAAAATGAAGAATGTAATGAGCACTTGTCCTATACTTTCTTTACCAGATTTCTCACAACCTTTCATATTGGAATGTGATGCCTCAGGTGCGGGCATTGGAGCAGTACTTATGCATAATAGGCACCCCATTTCCTATGAGAGCAAAAAACTGAGGGGTCCTGAACTTTATACACCATATATGAAAAAGAGATGTTAGCCATCATGCATGCATTGGCTAGATTCAAACAATACTTAGTTGGGGCCAAATTTGTGGTGATCAGGACATATCATAATAGCCTCAAGTACTTATTGGACCAAAAGGACCTAAATGAAAGACAACAGAAATGGGTTAGAAAGATCCAGGCCTATGAATTTGACATTGAACTTTTCAAAGTGAAAAATAATGTGGTGGCAGATGCATTATCCAAAAAACCTTCAGTTTATGCCATGACCGATATTTCAGTTGATTGGAAGGCACACCTTTTGGTGGAATATTAAAAAAAATAGGTTTGCTTGTGAATTGATGGATGGGAAGGTGCATGATGAAAACTTCCAGATTGTCGATGACATCATATACAACAAGGGATGAATCTTCTTGGTTTCGGGGTCATCCTTCAAAACATGAGTATTACAAGCATGTCATGATTCACCATTAGTAGGACATCAGGGGTTTATCAAAACCTACAGGCAGATAAGGGAGAGGTTTGCATAGAATGGCATGAAGGAAGATGTGATGCGCCATATTAAGGAATGCTCTACTTGTTAGGAGAACAAGGATGAACACACTCGTCCAACAGGTTTATTGCAGCCACTCCCCATTCTAGAGAAAAAATGGGAAAGTATATCAATGGATTTCATCACATGATTGCATATTTTTGGTTGTGGATAGTTTAACCAAAATTTCCCATTTTGTCTCCATTGCTACAGATTGCAGTGCTTCATAGGTTGCATAATTTTTTTCCAGAGAGATCTTCAGATTGCGTGGTTTACCCAAAACCATAGTGAGTGACAGGGACAGTAGGTTTATGAGCACCTTTTGGCAGGAGTTATTCAGGTTGGTAGGATTGACCTTGACCCCCATTACTAGTTATCACCCTCAAACTGATGGCCAAACCAAGATAGTAAACAAGTGGGTTGAAGGCTACCTTCGAAATTATGTTTCATGACAAAAGAAGGCATGGGTTAAGTGGCTTCATCTGGGTGAGTATTGTTACAACACCACCTACCACATGTCTATTGGTATGTCACATTCCGGGGCCTTATACAACTATGATATCCTCACATTTGTGGATATTGTTTTAGGTGACATTAGAGCTCCTATGGTACAATATTGGATTCAACAAAGTCAGGATATACTCAGAGAGCTTAAAGACCACTTGCAAAGGGCGCAAAATCAGCAAAAGGTACAAGCAAATAAACATAGAGTGCAATGCACTTTTGAGGTTGGTGACTTGGTATATTTAAGGCTCCAACCCTACATACAAGCATCTATTAAGAGGAGTGGTGCATAAAATCTCCAACCTTGCTTCTTTGGACCATACAGGGTAAAAAGGAAGGCAGGGGTCATGTCATATGAGCTTGATCTACCGCCAAGAAGCAAGATACACAATTTCTTTCATGCATCCTACTTGAAAAGGAGGGGCAGTTGATACTAATACCATAAGAAGTGTTATAAGTTAGGGAGAAAAGACTAAGGAAGAGGAGCATCAGGGAATACTTGATCAAATGGAAGAACTTACCTATAGAAGATGCTACTTGGTAAAATGAACAGGTTCTCCAGGAGGCAGGGTCAAAATTTCCATTGGGCAAGCAATTTCCAGTAGGGGAGACTATAATTTCCTCCACCTCTTGATAAAGAGGTTGTGAGAGACTTAGTAGTCTAGCTGTCCCCGCTAGACTATTGTCTCATGAGTTATGGGGACCAAGAAACCCAAAGTACTCACCTAAGCACAATGTTATAATTTTAAATTGAATTTGGGGAGAAAAGGTAAAGAAAATGAAGGAAAAGATCACATGAGGAAAAATAAGGAGTTAACCCTAGGAGGTGGTCAACTAACTCAACAGAGAAATAGATCAAGGATATAAAATAAACATGAGGGTGCATCTATAATTCATTCTAGATTATTATTACTTTTTCATCTTGGGCTCTTGAGCACAAAGACATTTTGAGGGTTTTGGGATAACAAACCCTAGAGATCAGCTTGGTGGTGAAATATCCCACCTATCCTGATCCAATCTTGGTCACAGAGGTGCAATATTCCTCCCCCACCATTCTATAGCAGGTACAGGTCACTCAATCAATAAAGGAAGAGCTATTTCACAACTTCAGGGGGTTTCAAGTAGGAGGGCACACCATCTGAAGAAGAACTACTCGATCTAGAAAGAGGAAGAGGTTTTGGGGCATAAGGCCTACTGGGTTTTCATTGTAGAGCCTAGGGCGCCATTTCTAGACTATTGTGGGAGAGGTTTCTCTGTATTTTTTTTTATTTGTATCTTGGCACGAGTTGGAGAGAATGAGGGCGCACTGCAGAAAAAGGATCCATCCATTAGAGGGATCAGATCTTATCCAATCAAGTTGAAACTCTGCTAGGGGGTTTGTCTTTCCCCAATATACTATTCTAGAAATTTTGGTGGTATTTGGAGGCCTTTAGGAGGGAGGGAAAAATATTGGATAGCTACAACCAACCAGGAGGGCGCAACTCAGCTTTGGAGCTATCCCTTTATCCAATTTGTTGTGGTGCCTTTGGAGGCTATTCTCTTCAGTTTTATAACTTATTGGAGATGTCCTTATTCCAACTTAATTCTTCTTCTTGTATTATTCCATATCTACAGATCTAATGTATCAGGATCACTCTATTCTCTAAATAAAGGTCAGATCTAAAGGTGTTGGTTCCATATTGTCTTAATTTCTTGTATCTTTTCATTTTTTTGTGTTATATGCTCAGATCTATATCTCCATGCTATAATATCTAAAGAATAAACCCTCATTGCGCAACTTGATGAGATAAACCTGCGAAACACATTGAAACAATAAACAATCCTTGGTTTCAGGAAAAAAATAAGCTTGGGAACATTACAACAATTGGAGAATGGTGATAGCAATGTCTAAAAGATAGGATTTGAAACCTAAGGTGCTAGCACATTAGGGCCTTGTATTTCAAACCTTAAAGATAATATATTGCTAGAGTGCAAGCACTTTTAGGCTCTAGCAACTTTTCTCCCTTCTTAGATTATTTAATAATGTCACAACAAGAGTCTAGAATCAAACTCCTAAAGTGATAGCACTTTAGGGGTTTAGGAGATTATTCTAGGTAGGATTTCCTTCACAAATTAATGGATTCAATTATCCTTATGAGAGGAGGGAGAACTTATTCTCCTCTCTTAGGGTTTATACAAGCGAGATATCTTCAATATGAACAAGTAAAATTTACCATAAACATTCAATACTTGAAATGAAATTGCAGAATTTTACTTACTTCACCAAGATTAGACAAGTAAAAACCCTAATTGCATAAATTCCTCCAAAAATCAGCCAATACACATCCAAACTTATCCTCCAAAGCCTAGTGCATGAGTAAAAGAGACCAATATTGCCAAAGATATAAAAAATTGTAGTCCTCCTCTCTCTTGTGTGAGAGCAAAGTATGATGATAAAATGAAATGTTGGCTAGCCATATTTATATGGGAAATCCTAGCCATGAAAAGTCTTCATTGAAAAGTCATGTATTTTCACAAGAGAACCTACTTCTTAATTTTCCCTTTTAAATTTACAAAATTAAACTTTACATCAAGTAAAACCATACAAGGGTGACAACATGCCCTCAAATGGTGACATTGAGGTCCAAGAAGTGACATATAGGACAAATAGGTGGAACATTGGGCCTGCAAAGGCCACATGTCACTTCCCACATGCCAAAGTCCATGTCAAATTCCACCTCCATCAAACCCTAGCCACTAGATGACATCATGGGATAGAAAGGTGACGTCTAAGCCTCTAAAGGCCAACGTCCAAGTGGAAGATGGTACGGGCTCACCATCTATCCATTCTAAAGTGCCTCCAAAGGAAAAATCATCCATAATCAAGTTGCAATTATCATCATTAGGTGGTGCCCTAGACGTGGGGTTCAACATCCATCCCTGGGCTCGAAATCCCACCTGACGTTTTGAATAAATTTATCCCCTCACAAATACCTATTCACTGGGCAAGGTCCTGCAAAGGAAAGAAAATATTCCCTCCAAGGGATCACAAGTCACAAGTATCTATTGATATTATGGTAGCTGCAGGATGTTTTAACCTCTACATGTAACCTTTGAAGAGACCAGAATATTTCAGGAAGTAAGAGAAACCCTAAACAAATGTGTAGAAACCCTAGAAGACATATCAAATCAATGAAAGAATTAATATTTAAGTGTTAACCTCTAAAATAATAAATTGACCAGGACAAGTGAAAAAGAGCACTATAAATAAGAGGGCTCTAGATCTCATTTGTCATTCACACTCTCACAACTGCATAAGACTAGTGGTGTGCAAGTTTGGAGAGGGAGTGCAGTTGCAGCTACTGCAACTGGGATTTTGAATTTTTGGTTATGGTTGGACTTTATACTTGGTTATGGTTTGGATTCTTTTCTTGGTACAGTAGCCTTGGAGAGAGATACACTATCTTGGTTGGCTATTGGTTTTAAAGTTTTCTTCTGAAATTATTATGTCTATCAAGGTTAAAGGTGCTCGAGGGTGGCTTCGTGCCTATGGTTGGGTGAAAATATTGATATATTGTCTATGGAAAAATGAGCACATCTCTTTTATTCTAACATGTTATGAGCCCACACTATCTTTAGACAGTATAACCACTGGAAGATAGATTGGGAAGTTATTTTTTAAGCTCGTTAGAGCACCTATTACAACTATAACTAGGTTTTCTGATTATGCAGCTGCAACAAACCCTAACCCTTGTGTTTGGGCACCTATGGAGAAGCATATAACCTAATTCCTTGATATCCTAGTGTGCCCTATCCTAGCGCACCTCTTGGTACCCTCGGCTAGCAAAAACATTAGGTTTGAATATTTTGTCAAAGTCAAATTCAAAGGTTGACTTATGGTCAAATTAATTTTTTGATCAAAGTTGAAATTTTAGAGTTTCTAGCTTATTCTAATCATTGAATCTAATCTCTTATTGTCAAGATCATATCTAGTTTCATATTGGAAGACAAGTTGGATGATGCTACAAGACTCCAAAGGTATGCACTTGTATATGCTATCCAAGTTATATCATCTAGAAAAACATTAGTGTGTTTACAGGGAAAGTACTAGAGACCTTGTCCAAGCTGTAATCTTGGATTCAATACATTCATAGGAACAAGCGCACCCTCCATAGCAGTTGAGGCTTCAGGTTCTAGGTTTGATTAAATTGTTAAGCTTCAAATTTATATATATCAAGGGTGATAGTTGCTACTTTACAAATGGTGAAAATAATCTTTGAAAGGTTCTATTATTGCTAGGTGTAATGAATACCAATTATATATATGCTTATTGTACTTGTTTGCAAGATGAACTAACATTTCCTCTATAAAGATATTTATTGTTTCCTCTTGTTGTTCTTGTTCCGGGCAGGTACCCTTGTGAAGTATGTTTGATGAATAATCATTGCAGAAGCTATCATAGAAGAAGATTATAAGGATGAAACAAATTCCATATGGGAAAAAATCAAAACATATAGAAACACAATTAAAGAGACTCGAAGGAGTCAGACTCGAAGGAAGTCAGGAATCAAAAGGAAACCATAATAGGTTTGTGACACTTTGCAAAAAGCAAAGAGAGATACAACAGACGAAAGCATGGACTCTCTCAAATGGAGGGAGATGATCCCAAAATTCCAAAAGAAGAGCATGCATGTTTCTCATTTAGGCATGAAGTTGGGATTAGGAGGGATCTAATCCCCAATGATATGATCCATTGGAGAAGAATCTGTAAAAACTATGAAGTATCTATCCATGTTCTTCATTGGAAGTAACAATCATGATAAGCAACACATGTTCAACTTGAATCTATAAGAAGTCTTCTTCAAAAAGAAGCCTTAAATATCCTTGGTTGTCCATCTACATTTATGTTCCTATGATGGAAGAAAAAAAGTTGGAGCCTTCACGAAAGAAGGGAATGTAATCTATAGAAGATTCCATGGACTCCAACATTGAAGAGAAACACGGGGAAGAACATGAAGATTCCAAGAAAGAAATAAAAGTCAGAACAACTAATTGAACTAGTTTGAACGCACGAGAAGTAGTCAAGAATAAGGAATGGAAGGAAGTTGTGATGAAGAACAATGTATGTGAGAAATTGTGAAAACTACTTAAGCATTGATAGATACAAGGTGAGACTCAAGGCTAGAGTTTTATCCCAGAAGGAGGGAGAAGACTATGTTGACAGCCTGTTCCAGTAATCGGACATACCTCTACCTGAGCCATTATATCTCCTGCAATATCCATGGATTGGAGTTTACATTAGATGAATGTAAATATTTTTCTTCTCAAACAGAGTAATTGAAGAAGACGCGTATGTAGAGCAACCTCAAGGTTTTGAAGTATACCAGAAAGAGACTCTCGTATGTAGATGGAAGAATACCTTGTATGGATTCAAGAAAACTTGGTGCAGAGCTTCTCATGTACAACAAAAGTGTGGTGAAAACTTCCTATGATAAAGGAAGTGTATTGAAATGGTTCTTTAGAAGTCTAGGATGATGGTTTGCAAATCCATGGAAAACTCCCGTGATGACAGACCTGAGGAAGTTGAGAGAGTTTGATCTAGTAGACTCATCCCTGTATCAACAATTGAATGGCTCGTTAATGTATTTGGTGAATACTCAGTCATATATTTTCTTTGTGGGACGTTTGAGTTATGATATACAACTGCATGAATTTATTGACTTAGATTGGGCAGGGAGTGCAAATAACAAAATAAGTGCTTCTTGGATATGTTTCATTTTTATCCTTGCCATGATACCATGGGTTGGCAGGAAATAGAACTCGATTGCACTCAACAATGAAAAAGAAAAATATATTGCAGCTTGTGATGCTTGTACAGAAGCATTGTGGCTCTATAAACTAGTTTCTAGACTGTTTGATCAGGGGTTGGATTCTATTGTAATGAGTTGTGTGAAGATTTTAGAGAACCCGATGTTCCATGATAGGTCGAAGCACATCGAGATCAAGTATTATTTTCTATGTGATAGAGTCCAGAGGGGAGAAATGTTTCTCCACTATATCTTCACAGATGAGCAGATAACATATATTTTGGAAAAGAATTTGGACAAGATAAAAAGTTTACATACTTAAGGGACAAGCTGGTACTCATGGAGATCAATTACTTATTGGAAAAGGAAGAGATTACACCCAATTTGGGAGGTAGCACTGATATGTTATTGATATATGGACAGCCATTTTTGAGTTTGGAAAATGGTCCAGGTTGGGCAGTCACTTTTCAGTTCGGAAAGTGGCCCAAGATTTTTGACGGACAGTGATTTTCCAGTTCGGAAAATGGTCCAAATCGGACAATCATTTTCGTAATGAAAATGGTCCAATAGATTGTTGATTTACCATAGACAATGATTCCCCTTGTGGCCAATGTGGGGGAATGGTCTAGGAAATTCATTCTTCTTGGAAGTCACTTTGAGTAGTGGTCAAGTAGAATGGTTTGCCTCTTCAGGGAATAATTCTTTCAAAGTTCACAGTTGTGAGTAGTTTCGAAGAATGGTTGGAGGTTGGTGTAGGACAATAATTTCCTTAGGAAATGGTCTGGATAGTCATTCCCTAGTGTAGAATCATTCTCTGCAGTTTTCACTATGATTTGTGATGAAAGAATGGCCCAGTTAGGTGAATGGTCCAGGTTCAACAATCAGGGACAATCATTCCCTAGGGAAAACTCATTCTCTCCAGGTTGCACTGTGATTAGTGTCGGAGGAATGACCTAGTTAGGTGAATGGTTCAGGTTCAGAAACCAGGGGCAATTATTCTTCTATGCTTGAGAAGAAAAGTCCAGATAGCGCATGACTGATGCTTCACTTTTCGAGGGTAGATTTTCTTCTAGATCTCACATATGTGAGTGGAAGAATGGCCCGAATGACTCAGTTTGTATCATGATATTTTTTATGTAGGTTGATATCAAATGATATGATTGTTGTAGAGACTATATGTCTCTGGACAATAGTTGTATGCTACTGTGGTGGATGTGATCCACTGGTAGTGACTGTATGTCACTAGTTAGTAGCAATGTGCTACTGAGAGTGGTTGTGTACCATTGGGTAGTAGTTATGAATAGACACATTTGTGTTCTATTGGATGGCATTATAGCAGCAATATGCGGCTATATGAGTGCCATGGAGACTACCATTATTGTTGGAATTGATTTCCATCTAGATGTATAGTCAGTGTGCTGGTGGACAAACATTCTCCAGGCAAAGAATGGTCCAGACAAAACCGATTTTTGGTGGACAAACATTCTCTCTGTGGATAATGGTCCAGGTTAATAGTTTGTTGATGTATCATGGACTGATATTTTCCTAAGGCACATATTGTGGCCCGATTAGGAGAATGGTTCAAGACATATTTTCTAAGGCATATAGGTAGATATGGATCTCTATGGTACATATGACCCGATTAGAAAATAGTCTAAGGCTGACATTCCTGTAGGAATGGTCTTTGTATCCCATGGCGTGGCTTTCAACATCTGTTGGGACAATCATTCTTCTATGATGTATGTTCAGATTAGAAGAATGGTCCTTGTATCACTCTGTGGAGTGAGTGACTTATTCACCATCATGCCCGATTACATAGGTGGAGTATGGATTTGAGATATTACGCAGTTGATGTTATTAGATGATACTGATAGTGGTGATCTTGCTCATGAGTTGATCTACGTGATCATGAGATGGCCTGTGTGGCTATGATGATGCTACTAGTTGAATGGTCTATTTGTGCTCAATACCATTGTCTTTAATACCTCCCTAACTAGGAGGGAGTGTTGATATTATGGTCATTGTGGGATGTATTAACCTCTACGTGTAACCATTGGCGAGACTAGAATATTCCGAGAAGTAAGAGAAACCCTAAAAAAATGTGTAGAAACCCTAGAAGACATGTCAGATCAATGAAAGAATTAATATTTAAGTGTTAGCCTATAAAATAAGAAGTTGGCATGGACATGTGAAAAATAACACTATAAATAATAGGGCACTAGAGCTCATTTGTCATTCACACTCTCACAACTACATAAGACTAGTGGTGCGCAATTTTGGAGAGGGAGTGCAGTTGCAACTACTGCAACTGGGATTTTGAATTTTTGGTTATGGTTAGACTTTCTACTTGGTTATGGTTTGGATTCTTTTCTTGGTACAATATCCTTGGATAGAGATACACTATCTTCGTTGGCTATTGGTTTTAAGTTTTGCTTCCATAATTATTTTGTCTGTCAAGGTTAAAGGTGATCAGGGATGGCTTCATGCCTATGGTTGGGTGACAATATTGTTATATTTTCTATGGAAAAATGAGAACATCTATTTTATTCTAACATTATCATGACAAGTAAGCCATATCTAATACAATAACCACCAAAAAATGGGCATCAAATCCCCCTTTTCAAATTAAACAAATGCTTAAAGACCTTATAAGTTTTTCCTAATTTAGGTATGGGAGGGGTGTCATGGTGCCATATTGGGTAAGCCAATCCTCAAGTCAAGGGAATTTTCCCAAGAGGAACCTATATAAGTCATGTATTGAGTCTGAGGTGGATTTTTTGGAAAGCCTTCTAGGTATGGGGTTCTTGACATACAAGGGTTTGTATTGTCTCATTTATGGGTGCCTTTGTAGAGGGTGTGTTGCATCCTTCGTTTTCAATGCAACATTTTCCCAACCCATTGACATTTAATTTATTAGAGTCCAAAAATTGAGTGTTATATGCAATGGAAAATAAAGAGCACTGCAATGCCACTTGAAGCTAGGATACAATGAGTTCCATGTGCAATGGAAAGGAAAAGACACCTTAATGCATCCTCTTTACAAGAGGGACATTTATCAATAATGTGATTTCTTTTGTGGGTCCTTCATTTTTTGGAGAAGCATTTTATTGTTATCGGGAGCTTAGGGTGAGCATCTAGAAGGAGAATGATTGGATTTTATCTCTTTCCAGGTACAACACCTATGGGCCTTCAACCCCTTCTTCCCACAAAATGAGGTACAATCCCTTCTTGGGTCAATGAACTAAAAAACCTAGAAGATAAGGAAACGAAGGGGTAGAATGATGGAATGTGGTAAGTATGGAAGGGAATGGTATGATGATCCTTCAAAGTACCACCCAATAGCAACCCCTTTTCTGAGGGTGACCTACTTACTAGGAAACCCTGTCACTCACTAAGGTGAAACTAGGAAAAAGGTATAAATTCCAAGCAAACATTTCATAATCAAGAAAGGATTATTTGCAACATGCTCAAATGCTTCAAATATTAAAATGACACTTACCACGATACCAGATTCATTACCTCACAAAGATAGACTTGTTATCTTATGGGGCTAGTCCAATGTGGCAGATGTTGCTATGTTGTCGGTGATGAGTAGTGATGTCATCTGAATGAGAGGGACCCTACGAGGCTCAACCAGTTAGTTTGGCTCTCGACACTCCATGTATACTACCCGTGGGATATATATATATATATATATATATATATATATATAGAAAACCAAATGCAATACTTTGGTATTCACCCTAAAATTTCCAAAATCATTGGAGATTTCGATCATATTCACACTAAAATAAATTTTTGAAATTTCTACAGAGTTTGGTGTATTCACCCTAAATTTTTTGAAATTGCTAGGGAGTTTGGTTATTTTCCCTAAAAATTCCAAAATTGCTAGAAAGTTTGGTGTATCTACCCTTATATTTATGTAGAGTTTTCATCAACAACATTTTCCCTCATGTTTTTTGATGGTTTGCAGCATTTGTCCTTTGATTATGGAGATTTTTCATAATTAGTATGCCCCAACAAAATTTTTAATAGTTTGTGGGATTTGCATGAGATTATTTATGGAATATGACATTTGCAAGAGGGTGAGTTATTGCCTTAAATATTCTTTGAAGTAGCAAAGAAATTCTAGGAAAAACCTCCAAGATGCCTCATCATCAAAGATTAATTGAAGTTATCATTTCCCTTTTCTAGCACATCAACCTTCATTTGGAGGCTAAAATGGATTTGTAATCCTTCATGTTCTAAAATGTGGGTTACCTTTGTTGGCAAATGTTTAAAAGGTAGCGTATGCTTGCCATTGATGGCAAGTACAACAGTGAAGATGGTAGGATCAGAGTGTGCATCGATGGAAAAACAGGAACAACGTAAGCTCAGGAGGAATTAGCGCAGAGTCGAATGCAGTGCGTTTAACATGTAGAAGGATAAAATTAAGGGCATCCATATTTCTCCATCTGCAGGAGAAAGGAAGAAGGATAAAATCCCTTAGGGATCTGAGCGTGTGAGAAGCTCAGGAGAGATAGCACTGAGTGTGCATGTGAAGAATCTGCAGAGGCGCAGAAGTCCAAGAATCCCTTGGGGATTCGGAAGTGAAAAATCAGGAGGAATAACGTCGAGGAGAATGCGCGCAACAAAGCTCAAGATACAGGAGTTCGCAGAGGAGAAGGAAGACAAAGGTCGAGGCCATTGAGAACTTGTAATTCTCCCAAGGTTGGGAGGAAAGTGTGCAAAGCTCAGGAGGGAGCACAGTCGATGTCAGATTGGCTGAAGAAGAAGATCTGGACCATTGGTTTCTACGTCCAGAAGGAGCTCAGGAGAAGCCTACAAAAGGGAGAGATCGAGAGATGTTGGATCTCATTCAGAAATCCCATCAGCCATCAGATCGGACAGGAGCTGCATGGGGTTTACCATCAGGAAAAGACAAGGTGAAATCCCGAAAGGAGGGTTGACTCATCGGGGTTTCACATATCGGGAGTCTCGTGAGCCAATGCATTGCAACATTGAAAAGCTCGAAACCCCGACGAGTGGTAAGACTGCGGTCACAGGGATAACGATCATATGGGCCAGGAGCCTAGCCAGGAGAGATAGTGCGTAAAGAGCGCGTCGGGATTCGAGGGATCGCGAATCCTGAGGACATACATGTTTCGACATTGGAAATTCCGAAACCCCGATGAGGAGGNAGGAGCTGTACGAGGTTTACCATCGGGAAAAGCCAAGGTGAAATCTCGAAAGGAGGGTTGACTCATCGGGGTTTCACATATCAGGAATCCTATGAGACAATGCATTGCGGCATTGAAAAGATCAAAACCCCGACGAGTGGTAAGAATGCGGTCATGGGGTAATGGTCATATGGGCCAGGAGCCTAGCCAGGAGAGCTAGTGCATAAAGAGCGCGTCGGGATTCGAGGGATCGCGAATCCTGAGGACATACATGTTTCGACATTGGAAATTCCGAAACCCCGATGAGGAGGTTTGGCTGCGGTCATATAGGGGAAGGTCACGTGGACCACGAGCTTAGTCGAAGGGCTAATTGAAGTTAGAGGCATCAGATCTGAGCACAGGGTCTGACCACCGTTGGATCGAGGAAATCCTGCACGATCTTTAAAAGTGCAAGGAGTAGAGGGCTCACAAAAACTCAACGTAATCTGAGCCGTCAAATCAATATCACATCTGAACCGTTGATCGGAGTTTTGAGGATCGCGTTTTGGAAATGTCAAAGAAATAATGCAACAGGAATCTCGATTTCTCGATATGAAAAATCCTGGCGTAATCTGGGCCGTCAGATCAAGCTTTGATCTGGACCGTTGATTCCAGTCAATGGAGAGGCCTGAGGGATCGAGAGTTGGACATGTCAAAAATTATTGACATCAGGAATCTCGATATCACGATAGGTGAAATCGTGATGTAATTTGAACCGTCAGATCAAATGTTGATCGGAGGGCTACTGATGCACGACACAGTGAAACTACCAGAAACCATTGATGGCGTCTGCTAGAGAAT
>SNQJ01S0112778.1:1380-15501 GCA_010110895.2 Picea sitchensis
AAACCCCACTCAGGAACCAAACCATTGCACAGGTTAAGGTGCAGTGGAAACGTTTTGGCCCAGATGAGGCTTCATGGGAAATGGAAGATTCCATGAAACAGGCATGTCTGATTTTGTTTACTTCTGCACATACACATCATATTGATAGATAGAACATCGAGGACGATGTTCCTCTAAGGGGGAGAAAATTGTAACACCCTGTTTCCCCCAGTTTGTAAAAATAACTATATTGGCCAAGAACTATGGCAAACCCAAAGATCTGAATGTTTGATTTGACGGACCTTTACATAAAAGGTCGATGAATGTAAATTATGTTATGAATATGTGTGCATGACTGCTGGGAGGTGGATGTGCTAAAATAGACCACGATGGATAATGAGAGGTGGTGGAAGGGACCTGGAATGGTTGCGTTAACTTCCACCGAGCCAATACAATACTGGTTTATACTTTCTTAAAAACCAAAGCAACTCTCTGATCCTAGAATGGATTTCTTGTCAGATTGGTAGGTGCGGAGGCTCCTCAAAGAGTAAATGAGGGGATGGGGGTGAACCAACCATATGTAACAACCCTTAGACCTGACCACAGATAGTGAAATTCGTGCCACACGCAACCTTGCAGACAAAAATTAGCAAGAGAGGAAATGTGGAAGGGGGGAGAGAAGAGCGTGCGCGCCGGAGATTGCGGAAGGGAACTGGAGAAAACCCTGGAAATGCAGGGAGTTTTGAATATCAGGAGGAGAGTAACCTTCATCCTGGATTATTTTCCTGTATCAGGAGAAGGAGAGTAACCTTCATCCTTGATTTTCGTTGAGCTGGAAGTAGGAGACTGAACCTCAAAGCATCATGGTCTAGCTCGGGGGTGGCTAGTGGTAAATCCATTTGGAGTCACTGAGCCTATGGTTGGGTGGAAATGATCACCCCTCTCAGTAGTTGCATCACACCTGGTAGATCTGATAAGTGTTTTATACCTTGTATTGCGAACTGAATATCAGGAATGCATGCTTATGTTTATATGCCCATAATAATTTATGTGTAGAATGATTGCCTGGTGTTTTAAACTGGATATAATGGATGCATGTATATGCTTATATGTTATCGTTGGTTTCTATACAAATGGTTAAGTCTGGGGCCAAAAGGGTATCTCTCTAAGGTCTTGGAGTCATGGGAGTTTGAAGCCCTGAGAAGTTGAATTTCGTGATTCAAGCTTAGAAGGGATAGCGAGCCCAATTATAGAAAGAGAGAATACCCTATCATTTGGTTGACGAACGGTCGAAATCCTTTTGAAAACACCCCAAATCTGTCAAGGTCGATGGATCTAGAGAAGGAGTGCAGGCGTTAACACCTCGACTCTTTCAGCCTTTGCAAGTAGCGATGGGATCCAGGACCATAGATCCAAGGATCTGACGGAGCCCTATTGACCGTCGATCTTAGCCTTTGTATAGGCAGGAGAGTAGAATTTTACTGACTCATGACTTGTAGTGGTCAAGGGTAGGACTACATGAACTCATGATTCATGAGATCGCAAAGTGATCGTGACCATTGGATCCAGGCCACAGGAGAACCGTAGGATCAAAACTTTCATCATTATCACCTATCGGCATTTCAAAACTTGAGAGAGTTTCTTTTCGATTGTAGAAGTCATGAAGTGCCGAGTGTCGAGGGCTCATGCAAACACGTGGCCCATTCGTAAGTGGGGACCGCGTGGTTGACAGGTGGCATAATAAAAATCACCCAGAGAAAGCTAGGAGCAGGTGACGAGTGATGGACACATGTCACCTGGGAAAGAGTCAACCCATTGTTGACTTATCGTATCTTGGGAATTTGTGAAGGAGGAGCACGAGGGTTCAACACTCCAACTCACAAAGTCACGAGATGCGAGTAGCGCTAGTATTTAGCCTAGGAAGCGGGTGATCATTGGTGGACACTTGCCACCTGGGAAAGAGTCAACCCATTCTTGACTTATCGTGGCTCGGGGTTTCGCAGGATGAAGAAGTTGTACCCTGATCGCTAAGGCCACGAAACACCGAGAGTCAAGGTCTCGTGCGACAAGCGACAGTGGCACAGCTCATGAGTAGAGTATAGCGAAGGAGACAAGTGGAGTGAGTGTGTCACTTTGGCAGAGTGGATGTAACGTTGACCTCTCGTGTTTCAAGATTTTTCAAAGGAGGGGCATGAGGGCTCAATACATCAACTAGCGAAGTTGTGAGTGGTGCTAGTGTTTGGCCTAGCCTATGGTTACATGTAGCAAGCGCTAGTGAGGAAGGAGCCATACCCATATCGTATCTCGGGTATCGACGTTTGGAGGAAGGGGAGTCAAGATTCTTGACTCCCAACTCGCGAGTTGCAAAAGGTTCTTGCGCTAAGGCTAGGTTGTGGTCGTTTGGAGGAGGATAAGGGAAGGGAGGGTCTACGCTAGGCCCCATAGAAGTCTCGGGGATTCTGTCCCTTGAATAAAAAAATGAAAAATCTAGGTTGTCGTAGTGGGTGTGTGACAGTCTCCCATTAGTATCCATTGAGAATATTGAATATCTACAAGTGATTGAGGTAATAAAAGGATATCTAAGGTGAATTTTCGAGGGAAGGTGAAGTAAAGAGGGCCAAAATTCAAGGGAGGAAAAAGTCGTTTAATGATGCCTTCTAAGGTATGTTATTTACAGGTCATCTCACGATTTTCGCAATAAATATTTTTCTAGAATGGTTTAGATAAATAAATCGGGTCTTTATTGAAAAAAAATATCCAAGTCACTGTGATAAAAATTTCAACTTGTGGGTCAATGTATTTTTGGAGTTACACTCGTGGAAAATACGGTTTTTAGCTAGTCCTGAAACTAGTCTAAAATAGGTGTTTCGGTTAAAAACATCATAACTTCTTCATAACATATCCAAATTTAGTAAGACCAAATTTATTAGTTATATTACAGTCTGTATAATGTTTTGTACCATTTTCATATCCATAAATAAAATATTCCATGCGGGGAATTCTCTACAAGTTCTCTCTCTAAAATAAGCCAGAATTCAACAAGGTATGACATTTTTGTTGTAGCTATTTTTCTTGGAGGTTCCAAGCAGTGAAACCTAGAGGAATTGTAGAAAAGAAATTGAAGAACATTGTGTACCATTTTTAGAGTTTTATTCATTACAAGTACATAGTTATGATTGTTTCAAGTTAGGGTTGTTGCCTAATCCAAAATTAGTCATATGAGACTAAAGTAAAATTTAATGAAAATTCTATTTTCCTGTTGTTGAAGTTAAGGAAGGTTTGTAGGTATGTGATCACATACACCAGGTATGTTACAGAATTAAAAATCATATTTGGATGATGATATTATTGAGACAAGTTTGGGTGACAAGTTGTTGTGACAGGTTGTGCATAGTTGATGCACTTTTATTGGTATAGACTATTGGTACAGTTTTACAGATTTCTTTCTATCTACAAGCTGGGTCTTGTACTTGAGTGTTGGATTCCTCACATATTGTTTGGTGTTGAGATACACAGGTTTTATATTGGATTGAGATTTGGTGCTCTCTTGGAGTTGGTGCTCTATTTCAGTTGGTGTTGATAAAACCCAAGGATTGTAGTCTATAATACAAAAGAAACTTATGCATGTATTTGGTGTTCCTTGTGTTCTTTATTGTGATGGTGCATAGTTCTTTATTGTTAATTTATGTCACTAATATATATTCACATGAAATCAAATAAGTATGAATGGAATTAAAAATTAATGATGTTATGAATGGTGATTGCTAACTAAAGTTTTGTGAGAACCGTAAAAATATCCCTCACACTGATTTACCTCCCCCCCCCCAATTAGAGTGATTGGTGTGTCCAACAATTGGTATTAAAGAAGGAATAAACTATAAGCCTTAATAAGCTTGGAGGAGATCCATGGACACACAAATGGATGATGAAGTTCCAATCTTTGATGAGAAAAATTATTCAGCATGGAGAATAGAAATGAAATGGTATTTGAAAGAAAAAAGGAGCAGGTGTTTGGAAATCAGTTATTGGTGGATAAGTTCCCTTGAAGAATAATTCAAAGTTTGCAGCTCAAAAGGAAGAAAATAAGAATGATGCATTGGCTCTCAAGACCATTTTCAATGGACTCTCCAGTTTTGTCAAAGAAATCTTGGGACAATATACTTCCTCCAAGGATCTATGGTTGAAGATAGAGAAGACATATCAAGAAAAAAGAGAAGACACTGAAGACAATTCCATAAAGAACAATGAAGGTAAAGACTCTCCAAAATCCTCTGATTGCAATAATTCCAAGTGTGATGATGTTAAATGTTTCTCTACAACTGAAGAAGAAAATCTAGAAGTAGTTTGTGTAGAATCAGATGGCATTTATCCTATATATGAAGAGGAATATTTGTTGAAGCTTAAAGATAAATTTTTATCTAAGTTATATGTTGTTAGTCGTGAAATAGGACATTACTCAATTTCTTTTGATTATCTTGAAAAATACACCAAGTAAGTCCTAGAAAAGTACATAAGATATACCATGGCACTAAAATAAATGCTCAAAGAACAAGAAGAAAGTAAAAAGTCTCAATTAGAAGAAAAAGAAGAATAGATCAAAAGACTAAAGAATAAAATAGAAGAAAAGAAGAAGGTATATAATGAGATTAGCAAAAGTCTTGAAGTTAATATCAATCTTAAGACCAAAATTGAAGAAGCCAAAAGAATAGAGGAACTATTGAAGAATCAAGTAAATGAAAAGGAAGACTCATGACATAAGTTGGAAGCTGAAGTTGTTGATCTTAGAAAGAAAGTAGAGAAGTCAAACACTCACATCAAGTTCATGAACAACTCAACAATCTTTGATAAGATCCTAGATAGCCAAATATCCCCAAATGATAAATCAAGTCTTAAATACAACAAGGAATCTATACATCTTGAAGCTAGCACTTCTAAGAAGCATGAGGTAATTAGTTCATTCTCAAAGGCTGGAAGTAATGTTGCAAGTCAACCATCTATACAAAGCAAGGAAACTTTCAAAAGAACAAAGCAAGGAAGACATCAAGAATCCATCTTTACACCTCAAAGCAAATTCAGAAGAGAGACATCTTCAATATGGACACCAAAGAAAAGGTATGAAAATGTTTTTCATGCTCACTACTACTCATGTAATGTATACGGTCACAAAGATTTGGATTGTAGACATTATGCAAGGAAAGATAATGGAAGGTTTCATAACATCCTAAGGTGTTGGAGATGTAATCAAGTGGGACACATTGTTGCTAATTGTCACACCATGAGATACTACAATTGTAGTGGGTTCGGCCACAAATCCTAGGATTGATGGAACACGAGAAGAAAGTCCATGAGGAGTGCTTCATATAGCATGACAAGAAGAACACATAAATCTAGGAAGGAAGAAAATTTTGATAGTATGGAAGCTCGGAGCTCAAGTTCTAAGAAGGTAGGACACCTTCAAAAGTGGGTGAAGAAGACTGAACAACCATAACAGAATGACAACCATGAGGTAAACTCAAGCTTGATTTTCTATGAAGCATACACAGACTCCTATGGGAGAAGTCACGTACATATGAGAGGTGACCTATAGAAAGGTCGCATACATACGTGATTTGTTTGTAGAACAAGTTGCGTACCTATGGTAAAATCCTTGGAAAAGAAGGCTATGCAGATGAGTTGCAACATGGTTTGATGGTATAACTCTGTTTTGCAGGGTCTCACATGGTTTATTGTAGGTTTTCATGATTATGTGTTGGCATGTGTATTTGATGTATATAAGGTGATGACATATGGTTGAGTGTTGAAAGTCTATATTGGGTGCATGGTACTAACTCGAGACATTTACTGTTGAGGAACAATGTTGTGTATGTCAATGATGATATGGCATGTTGTTTATGGGACAATTCATGTTGGTGTGATTTTATCTAGAGACATATCATTGATCTATTGAGGGACACTCTTAGTACATGTTTAGAGGTACTATTGGTTTCTTAGTACTTGTTGTAGCGAATGGTTTTTAAGGTAGATCTATCATGGTACATAGATGGTACATATGTGAGCTCCATTGATATATATTATGATGTATTGTTAGAGGCATATTTGTTGGATGTCTTAGTGCATGAATTTGGCATGTGGTTGAGCTACATATTGGGACATGTAGTTGATGGTTTGATGAGGTGGTTATGTTGTACATCATTGATGAGTCATACCTTTATCTATAGTTGATGCATGATTGGTACATATTTGGTACATTGTTAGAGGCACTTTCTAGTAGTATGATTAGCACATGGTTTATGGTTGATATGGCATATATGTATGGGAACACATATTCATTGTAGTTCATCTTGCTGAGGTTTGATGCATGGTTGATGCACTTGATTTCATACATGATGTATGGGATGATATATTTGAGACACTTGTTGTGATGCTTGGTTGATATATTGATGGTTGAGATACATGGTTGTGGCACTTGGTTCATGGTAGAGGCATATCATGAGTGATATCACACTTGTTTGAGGCACATGGTTGACATGTTGGTAGAGGCATATGGCTGGTACATAGTTGGAACATGTTCTTGGCATATGGTTGATACACTCCATTAATGATATCTTGTGGTATATTGTATGGTATTGATGTACATGGGTGTTGTGCATGGTTGTAACATAGTATGGCACATGATGTACATGATTGATGTTTTGTTCATGATTGTCTACTCATTTTTGACATATATTTTTCTTCATGATGTATGGTATGGAATGCATTTGATGCATGGACAGGTCTAACGATCGCCATAGGAAGAGAATATCATTCTTGAGAAATTGATCTATGTTTTGACTGAGCAGTAGCATTTGTTGCAGAAGTGGATTGAAGTGGTATCATATTGTTCATCTTGCAGAGAATATAGTGGAGTCATTCTTCTTCCCATGATTCTAGGAGGAGAGATTCATCTTATGAAAGATAGAGAGATAGATGTTTGGAGAGAGAGCACAGATGCATGTTTCCAAGGGGAACGATGGTCATAGGGGAGCATGAGCGATATGTCTTCATACTTACATCAAAGTGATATTACTTGTTTAGAAGGGGAGATATTATTCATAGGAAGATCAAAGGAATCTAGACAAGGGGAGAAACCACAAGGAGAGTTCAGGAAGGGGGAGCAGCCCCAAGGAGAGAACTACCCTTTTCCATTGATGTCAAAGGGAGAGAGATAGTCACATTGATGTGATTGAGATGACTATTGATGAAGAGAAATGACATGTCTACATGTTTCCATCAGTGATTGGGGTTGACATCAATGTTGGTATTGTTATCAATGCCAAAGGGAGAGATTGTGGAATTATGTTGTCATTGATTTCAAATTATTAATGCCAAAGAGTTAATGTCTTGTCATAGTATCATTGATGTATTGATTGATGGCCTATGTTGTCATAGATGTAATTGATGTAAAATATGTCAAGTGGTGTCATAGTGATGTATTTTCATGGATTGATGTATAGAAGGGATCATGTAAAGGTTGGTCATTGTTTTCTTGTCATGGTTGATAGGAATAACCAAATGGATAAACTCCAAAGTGGTACCCTTATGGTGAAATCCCTCACGAGAAGACTCTTTGTGAAGTCCAAATGGCTAGGTAGCCCAAAAGTGTGGTTAGGGAAACCAATTTTGATTAAGGAATAGTATAATCAATATCAGTGAATTTGTAGGAGAAACTTTTCCATATGGACAGTATATGTCGTGCCATTTATAGTGATATGTGGAACACCACATAACTCCTCACGGTTAGAAAATTATGGGCATATGAAGTTGGAGAACCCTCATGAGTTATCTAGAAACCTCTAGAAGGTCAAATAAGTAAAATTATTCTAGAAGATCCTAGAAGAAGTTGACCAGTCAAAGTGGTTAGTCATGGGTTAAGTAGTTGCAACAAGAAAACAATTAAAAATAAATTTGTTGCAACTAGAACTGGAGAGTTTACTATTTGTGGATAAAGTGGTTAAGTGGACAAAGTGGTTAAGTGGACAAAGTGGCTAAGTGGACATAGTTGGTTTAGTGGACAAAGTGGTTAAATGTACAAAGTAGCTAAGTGGAAAAAGTTGGTTAACTAGACAAAGTGGCTAAGTGGACAAATTGGTTAAGTGGACAAAGTGGTTAAGTGGATACTTCTAGAGGAAGCTAGTTGGAGAGTATAAATAGGAGAGCAAGGGTCTCCCATTAGTCTCCATTGAGAATATTGAATATCTACAAGTGAATGACGTAACCAAACAATATCTAAGGTGAATTTTAGAGGGAAGGTGAAGTAAAAAGGTAAAAATTCAAGGGAGGATAAAGTCTTTGATGATGCTTTCTAAGGTATGTTATTCACATGACATCTCACCATTTTAGAAATCACCTTTTTTATAAAATGATTCATATAGAGAAATTTGGTGGATATTGAGAAAACATATCCAAGTAACTATGATAAAAATTCCATCTTGTGGGTCATTGTATTTTAAGTGTTACACTCCATGGAAAATAGTGTTTTTGGCTAGTCCTAAAACTAATCTAAAACAAGTGTTACGGGTAAAAACGTCGTATATTATTCATAACAGATCCAAATTCAGTAATACTAAATCTATTGGTTAGAGTACAGTATTTAGTATGTTTTTTTACCATTTTTAGATCCATAAAGAAAATATTCCATGTGGGGAATTCTCTACAAGTTCACTCTCTAGAATAAGACAAAATTCAACAAGGTATGTCATTTTTTCTATAACTACGTTTATGGGAGGTTTCAAGCAGTGAAACCTAGAGGAATTGAAAACAAGACAATGAAGAACATTTTCTACCATTTTCAGACCTATATTTATTACAAGTACATAGTTATTATTGTTTCAAGTTAGGGTTGTTGACTAATCCAAAATTAGTCATGTGAGACTAAAGTAAAGTTTTATGAAAATGCCAGTTTCTTGTTGTTTAAGTTAATGAAGGTTTGCAAGTATTTCATCACATACACCGGGTATGTTACATAGTTATAGATCATATTTGTATGATGATATTGGTGAGACAAGTTGATGTGACAAGTTGTTGTGACAGGTTGTCCATAGTTGATGCATTTGTATTGGTATAGACTGTTGGTACAATTTGATAGATTTCTTTTTGTCTACAAACTGGGTCTTGTACTTGAAGTTTGGATTCCTCACATCTTGGTTGGTGCTGAGATATGCATGTTGGGTCTTGCATTGAGATTTGGTGCTCTCTTGGAGTTGGTGCTCTATTTTAGTTGGTGTTTATAAAATCCAAGGATTGTATTATGTAATACAAAAGAAACTTATACATGTATTTGTTGTTCCTTGTGTTATTTATTGTGATGGTGCATAGCTATTTATTGTTAATGTATGTCACTAGGCTATATTAACATGAAATCAACTAAGTATGAATGGAATTGATAAGTAATGATGTTGTGAATGGTGATTGCTAACTAAAGTTTTGTGAGAAGTGTAAAAATACCCCTCACACCGATTCACACCCCCTGTTAGTGTGATTGGTGTGTCCAACAGTTTTAATAGGTTATTTTCTATGGAACAAAGGGAAAATCAATGTTTCATTTTAGCCAACACAACTAGTCCAATTTGACCAATCAAACTTGTTTATATTAACTTTAGAGAGGTGATGCATTATATTGTGGGAATGGTTAGAAAATGAGAAATGATTAGTGGAATCTTATTCATCTTCAAGGTTCTTACCATTATGGGAGACTTCACCAAATACATGGTCACCCTCCTAAGGTTTACCCTTTAGCTTCACTATCTTATCAAAATAAATGCTCACATGTGCAGTGAGGGAAGGCATATTGGTTTCCATTTTGTAACTAACTAGGAGAGATATTCATCCATTTACTTTAATTCATATGTGGGTAACATGTTGTGGATGTTTTTCATGAGACCATTGGATCCACCGAATATATTATCCTAGATATAACCTAATATCGTCAATGTTCTGAGAGGAATCTATGGAGAGGGGTCACAAGAAATGGTATTAGTAAGTCCACATAAATATTTGTATTTATTGTAAAGGGACACCATTTTGATTAACATTATGCAATGATTATGTTTATCTAAGTATCCTATAATGGTTTTGGTATGCCCTAAACTTCTATTTTTTTAGGGGGTGTGGTTTGTTGGGGGTCTTCCTTTTTAGTATTACTACATTGATGAAATTACCAAATTTTTTACATTGAAAAATATGTAATAATTTCACCACATGTGCTATATAATATAGGTTTTGAAAATTCCTAAGGATAGAGGAGTGTCAAGTATTATATCTCTCTAATATATTGGATCATTTTCAACAATAGTCCTTAGTCAAATATTTCACAATGCCAACTTATGAGGATATATCATACCATTAGTTGTACTATCTAATTCACTCATACATGAGAGTGATCTCCTAAGTGTTGTTCTATGTGTACTATAAAAATAGGATTCCTAAAAACATTACGTAAGTCTATTTTAGGTGCTCTTATCTGGCTTCCAATATACCTGGAGGTACTTAGAAGAAAATTTTGTATATATGTGTTATTTGATTGAGTACTACTTGAAGGGGTACCAATAGAGGTTACAAGGGTGTCCAACTAGGTGATGCCTATTGGGCTCTATTTTTTATGCATTTTTCATTCTCAGTGATTCCCAATTTGACCTTTTAATCCTCCATCTCACCTCCTTATTATCTCATTTTTCTATATTAATCATGCTTTTTAAGGAAAACTTATGATCACAATAATTGAAATTCTAGTACTTGGATATATTTTTGTGTCACAATTCAATTTATATTGNATTTGACCTTTTAATCCTCCATCTCACCTCCTTATTATCTCATTTTTCTATATTAATCATGCTTTTTAAGGAAAACTTATGATCACAATAATTGAAATTCTAGTACTTGGATATATTTTTGTGTCACAATTCAATTTATATTGAGTATTTATATTAATTCAAGTGTGGTGTGTTTCCTAAATCACTAACAATGGAATGATGATCTATGGAAAGTTGGAAAGTATGAGATTAACAAAGGGATAACTTGGTGACAACAAGATCCTGGTAGTAAGATATGTTCCCAAGTACATAATCATCACCAAGAGTGGTCAAATTATCTTTCAATTTCATGCAAGTGTGTTTTCCTTCTACAAGTGTGTTTAGTGTTTTCAAAGTAGATATATGCTATAAATGATCTAATTCTGCACATATAGTTCTTGCATTTCAAAATTTTACTAATTTTGGTTGATAATTTATTGTAATAGAATTTATGCGTAGAAATTATCTAACAATACCTTTTGTATTTTCTATTCACAGTGTTCTCCAACCATAGGTTTACCCACTAAACAATTGATCTTTATATTAGTTAAAGACATAATAACATGTCTCTATATTTATTTTTTCTAAAATTAGAGTATGTGCTAGCATAGGAATGTTCTCTAATACTACTTATGGTGTTCTTTGTTAGTTATATTGATAATAAGAATTGGATGCAACTTCACTTTCCTCTTTAAGGGGGGAAACCTCCAACATGAGCAGAGATCCAAATACAATACTATTCACTTGACAACCAATTATATATCTTCTAATACTATTTATAGCTTCTAATTGACTCAAAACCTAACCACCTAATAGACTTCCATTAATGAGGCCTCAACCACTAACTAGTGGACCTTATTTAATGATGTCCCTTAAATTTATTGATTCCACACTCTACTACATTTTGGGGCCTTATTTAATAAATATGGCCCTTAATAAATTAAGTAACCATCTATTCCACTAACTAGGGGAGTTGGAGTGGTACCCTAATACCCACACTCAATACACTATATTAACACAAAGTCCTAGACATTCATGATTGTCCGGAAGACCAATGGTCACCAAAAGAGTATTATAAATTAACCCCTTGGCCCTTTCCATGCATCAAGCTCCCGAATTAAAAGAGAGATATCAACAACACACTATGGCTGAGCTAGACCTGTTTGTTGTCCCTTCAATAGATATAAATTTTGCAGGAGAGATATTCCATGTAGACCCTCTCTTAGATACCTAACAATATTACAATTATCCTAATATGTAGTAGTATGAATTTATTTTGTGATTTATTAGGCTAGATGATGTGTTTTCCATGATTCTTGTATTTATGTCGTCAATGTTATCCAAGGCTTAAGAAATAAATGTAAAATATTGTATCTCTCTTTAGAAATTCCTTCAAATATATTAAGCATAAATGAGGACCCTTAGAAACTTTTGAGTGTTCTTATCTCATGAAGAGATGTTGAAGTTTCACAAAGTAAAAGGAAAGTGCGGAGTATTTTCCTAAGTTAATATTTATTTCACCTTCCACATGGAGAACTTGTCCCATCTACAAAAAAAATTTCGTCCTATATCCTTCTAACACCATTCCCCCCTTCCTCACTTGTCATTGTTACATCCATATAGAATATTGAGTTCTAGGGGATGATTCTTACCTTCATGGGACAACCTCCTCACTTCACTCCCCACATTGATCCACACCTCTATGTACCTCATTCTCTCTACATAATCCCACTCTACATCCCCCATACCTTCATTTCCCTTTTCTTTAGATGTTCATTAAATGTGTCATTGCATTACACACTTCCCCAAAACTCTTGGAGTGGAGTGTATGGACTTGTCCTTTACATTACATACTCCCTCTACTTCTACTCATATTATCCATTATTGATTTTGAATTATATTGATGTATCCTAAAACAATGCATTCTCTTGGTCATTAAACATGTACAACTAAAATTAATGCAAGTACCTTCTTACATTGTTGTTTGAAGTTGTTAAGTGATCTTGATGTTGCAAGGAAGTTGACACATATGTTGAAAATATGCATGGGGGAATAAAGAACAAATGTACCATATATTCCCCCCTACTAGAAATGGATGTGTGTTAGGTTAGCAAACATAAGTGGAAAGGAAGAGAGTTCAATATCAAATATGAACTTGGAATCTATGAGATGGATGGTGTCATGTTGGATCTAGGATCCGATGTGAACATATTTAAAAATAAATCATGGGATTTAATGGGAAGGACTAACTTGGTGTGGTCCTCAATTCAACTTAGGTTGCCTAATCAATACATAATCTATCCTATTGGCAGGTTGGAACAGGTAGAGGTAAACATAGAAGGGGAAAAGACTAAGGAATATTTTGAGGCGATTGAGATCATGGATGACTTATATCCTTACTCTGCACTACCTTCTATTAACTGAGCCTTTGAAAATAATTTAGTGTTGAATTTGAAGATAAGGAAGATGCCCTTTGAGATGTACACTTTATGGGTAATTGTGCCATTAGATCCAAATGAAGGAGACATATATAATGAGATTCTGAACAAGGATGCACAAAGATCTATTATTGAGAACATTTATCATATCATGGGGCACATAGAGGATTACATCAATACCACAACATATGTGTAGTTGAGCTAGAGAAGTGTGAGTTCATATGACACTGATTTAGAATATGCTATGGAGAGATGGAAGAATAAGTTGTATGAAGTCTCTACTAGACTATGTGTGTAAATTACCACCATAGTGTGTGAAGTTGGTTTCGGTCCTTATACTCTATATCGATTTGATGGAATGGACTTGGTGGAAACATTCATTGCCCAAATGTAGCATGTTCCCTTCAACCATTGGATATGATCCCTTGACACATCGATGGAAGGAATACTTACATAATGGTGGGTGTGTTGGACAACTGAGAGGGGGGGGTGAATCAATTGTTACCGTTCTTAAACAATTATGGTTCTTTTAAACTCTTTGTAGAGACATTGAATGATGATCACAATAATGCAGGGAAATAAACAATGACACTTTCAACATCATTCACATATATGAGAAGCGCAGAGACAGATATTTCCCGAGGAAATCCATGCAGGGTAAAAACCTCTTTTTCTTTATATGATAAGTAATAGTTACATTCTTTATAGTATCATACATATGAGCACCAACTCATAATGAGGCTACAACCTCAATTTTACAAGCTACAACTTGCTGAGAGAACCAACTCTCTGTTTTCTCTAGCACCCACTAGAAGGAAGCACCAACTCCCTGGTTTCTCTAGCACCAACTAGAAGGAAGCACCAACTCCCTGGTTTTT
>SNQJ01S0112778.1:18574-47102 GCA_010110895.2 Picea sitchensis
TTTGATATAGAGAAATGCTTCCCATAGGGTACAAACCTTATTCTTGTTCTTCATTCGTTCTCGTCCATTAATTGGAATATAACAAATTGCTTTGGAACAAGTGCAAAAGCAATTTGTTCTGTTCGTTCGTTCGAGGACCCTTGCGTCCTCTTCTTTCCATTCTGTCCACTCATATTGTTGGCCATGTGTATTACAGATCATTCTATTCTCTGAGGACCTTTCACTTTTCCCTTTTCTACATTGATTCCTGAAGCGATCAGATTTAATAATATTCGTCTGTAATCTTTGTTGGAGAGGCCTGTCAAAACCATTTTCCTTTGAATGATCAGAATCACCACTATTATTTAAGCCAAATCTGAGTTTGAACAATCATACACCAATTTTAACTCTGGATTTTTTAAGCCCCCATATGGTTCCAAAAGAACCTACAAGTGTAAACCTCAAATACTATTTTTTAGCTTCAGCTTTGTAACGCCTTTACCATACATCATCTGGAAATGTTTGCATAATTTAAAGAATTTTTTTGTTTCCCTGTCAATTACAGCAAATCCAGCATGAGATCTGAGCATTAAACTTCGATTGATTCCAGTAGATAGTATCGACACTCGCAGCATTCATTATAGTTCTCAAGAAACTTGCTGTACTGTTGCAATTGCACCTTTATTTTCCCAAATATGGTCAGTGAAGATGGCTCATAGTTCTCAAGATAAGGAAGGTACGCTCCATGATAATATGCAATGTTGCAGCATAGCAACTTTCCACTGTGAAGAACAACATTGATGAATTGAAGATGATGCATGAAGAACAATATTGATGAATTGAAGATGATGTTTTTGATTAATATTGCATTTATTACAAGATTCAATAGCTTAAATTTACAGCTTGTAACCTTTTTAATCACACAAGTAATATATGGAGGGACCCTATGAAAGATTTAAGTTGTAGAAGAGGCTTAATTTTAAATTGAGAGCTTGTTGCATTTCTTAGTGGCACAAGTAATATATGGTGGGACTCTCTGTGTTTATGGAGTCCAATATATTTCACGTAGTTATCTTTATTTCATAACTTAATCAACTTGTGAAATTTCTTCATATATGGAGGGACTCTACATATGAGATGATTTTTTAAGTTGTAGAAGATGCTCATAAGAGGTATGGAGGGACTCTACATATGAGAATAGAATATATGAAGGGACTCTACAAATGAGATTTAAGTTGTAGAAGAGGTTTATAAGAAGTATGGAGGGACTCTACATATGAGATTTAAGTTGTAGAATAAGCTCATAAGAGGTTTGGTTTAATTTTAAATTAACAGATTGTAACTTTTTTTAGTGACAAATATATTTAACATAATTATCTTTTTTTTCAAGATTTAGTAACTTAATTTTACATTGACAACTTGTAAAAATTCTCAATAACACAAGGAATATATGGAGGGGCCATATGAGATTTAAGTTGTAGAAGAGGTTTTAATTTTAAATTGACAACTTGTAACCTTTCTTAGTGACACAACTAATATATGGAGGGACCCTTGTAATGGAATATGTTCAACATAGTTATCTCTCTTTCCAAAATTTCATAATTTAATTTTAAAGTGACAACTTGTAAACTTTCTCTACGACATAAGGAATATATAAACTTTCTCTATGACATAAGGAATATATAGAGGGACCCTATGAGATTTAAGTTGTCAAGGAGGATTTAAGTTGACAAAGAGGCTCAATAAAATGGGGTTTTGTTAAGGTTTAGTTTGCAAACATGGAAATTCCACTTTTTAAAAACTTTTGGGCTGAGCTTTTTTTTCAAATGTGCATTTTTTATTCATATTACATTTAACAAATGCCTTTTGACTTCCATGAGAATTGAGAATGTTAATTGGTTGTTTCACTTCATGTTTGAATGCAGCTTTGCATTTGCATCATGTCTCATGATTTGGATCGGTTGCATTAGACAAAATGTCACTTGTACCTTGATGATAGTGTCACTTGCTTGGTTTCAATTGCATCTTTCTTGTGTGTTTGAAATTATCTTGACTCATCAATGTATTAAGTGATTATCAGTTTATGTGATTTCATGGTCTAACATGCTTTAATGTTTCTTTATGTAGGTTTTCATGTCTTTTTTTCACAATGAAAAACGGAAAAAAAAACTAGAATCATGGCCCATCAACAAATGACAAGAAATGACATAAAAGGTTAGGTATCTGGTTGACAAAAAAAAATGTGCGAGTGACATGCACATGTAAACGGATCAAGGATATGACCATCCATATATCAAATCATATGGTAGTGATGCCAAGATGTGTCTAATAAATAAATATCATAATTATGCAACCCACACATGGCACCAAAAATGAAATAACGCACATGATGGGAATGATTATCAAAGTGGAAAAATAAAGGAAATGGTTGAGACCACATGCACGAGTTTCCTTTCTAGTTTCACTTAAGCATATTATACTTATTTTCGATGATTATAAGTCTCTTGGACAATTTTTGGAGTGAAACAAAGAGTTTATTGTTATTTTCCTTGTAGGTGCATTTGGTGCCTAGAGGACTCATTCATGACTTAAAATTAGACTCATGGGTGAGGATCTTAGCAACATTAGTTACCCAAACTAATTTCCATGTAGAAAATATGTCCAAAGAAACTTTGATTTTGACAAAATAATGATCTAAACGAAACTCATACTTTAACCTTTAAGGGTCCTTTGTATGTATTGAGGTGGTCATCAAAATGATATTGTGAAAGTAAAAAGGGTATAATTGGATGTTTTGGGGGAATAAGAACTCAACAAAATTAACGAAATTCAGTTCTAAAGCCTACAAGTATGGAAACATGAACTAAAAAAATTCATGTCAATGAAATAGTTTTAGCTTCCCAAATTATGAAAACGACTCGAGGGAAGAATATGACTTACAACCACTTATTAGAAATTTATTGGTATCCTCTACACTAAAAACAATGGGAGATCCAAGGTTAGAAAAATAATTTATTGCATTATTGAGAAAAATAATAAAGGGATTCCATCGATACCCATATTAATTATTATTTTTATTATCTGTCGAGAATCCTTCAAGTTTGATTTGGATTTTGAGTCGACATATGAGGATATCTATTGAGTCTGAGGCTTCAACCATTAATATTTCATCTTCATTTTAAAGGATGGAAATTTGGGAAGGTGGAAAAGCCTCATTGACCTCCTATAACTATCAATAATCCAAAGAAGCATGAAAATAACCAAACAGACGTGGAAAATAAAAGATTTAGTTGCTAAGAGATGTAATTTGTTGCAAGGGGTTAATAAATTAGTTTGAATATCGTTCATGAATATTTTCTCCACTCTAGGATGCATTTCAACAAGAAAAAGTGCAATCACTCAAATAGGAGGTTTGTTGGTTGCCCAAGCCAACAATTTACCTCATGAAGCAAAAATCTATGAATTAAAAGGCTATAAAGCTTCCAAAATCAGTGATTGGCCATTAATAGTGAAGGTGTGCAAAATTTTTCATTCCTAACCCAAGAAAACTACCAAAACCTTACCTTTTTAGACAATTAGCCTAAGAAAAATCAAATTGCTAGGTTGCGATGTTGGCAAGCCTCCAAACCCAATGATTGGGTCTCAATGAGCTCTAAGGTCATCAATTTTTCCTCCAAAAGGAAAATTTCTCACCTCATTGAATTGCTAGCATTCCAAACCAAGTGATTGATCTTTTTGGCACTTGAACTTAGCAATTTTCCCTCTTGGAAAAAAATGCTCACTTTCCATCACTTCTTGACTTTTGAAGTGAGTGGCTCACTCCTTGGATTATGAACTTAGTGATTTGGAATTGCTATTTGTTTTCTTTCCAAGTGTAACTTTCATTATTTCTTGAAATATGAAACATTGTATCTTTTTAAAGCCACAAGCTACTTCTTTCTCCCACATTATTCATTTTTTTCATGGAAATGATCTTCTTCTTCTTCCTTGGACCACTTTTCCTCATCTCTAATTTATTTTGTAGTTTTTGTAGGGCCGAGCATGTTTGAAACCATAACAATGAATATCCATGAAATCTACCCATGTTTGAAGTGATGCACTTATTGGAAGCCACAAAGAGTATTGTTCGCATTAAAAAAGTCAATTGCCAACATGTTGGGGTTTTGGGGGTTGCATTTTCAAGTTTTAATGGATGCTTGCAATTTTTGTAATGTATTTTGGGAAGATAATATGAGGTATTTAATAAGGTACCCAAGGGGATAATAAATGTAATGTGAACATAATCATGGAATAGACTCACTTGGTAGTTGGTGGGAAATAAGTAGGCCCACAAAGTAGTTAAAGGAAATGACTATAATAATGAAGGGTAGTTGGCATATACCCTAGGAATATTCATGAGAAAGTACAAATACACATGAGTATCATTGCATTGAGATATGTTGGATGTTGAATATTGTATTTTAGCAATAATAACTTATGGATTGGATTCCTCCCATAAAAGGATCAATGTAAGGTGTTCCCCTACATTAAGGGTTCTTTCCATATTCTTGTGTTTATTGTTGAGTGGTTGCATATTATTATTACTAAATTCAAGGGTTTCATAGGTTTTATCTATTTCAATTTACTAAAAACTTTAGTAAAGTCATGAGCAATAGAAAATTTACTATGGAATAGCTTGGAATTATATGTATTGGACCATCATACAAGTTTTCATCTATATTGGTACTTTTTGGGTGGAAATATTGGAGGAATCGACTTGTGGGGAGAACCATTTTAGCAGTAGACCTTTGTTTCGAAAATTACGGTTTTGAACCTTCCAAATACATTTTGAGGCATCAAACAACATTTTCTAGGGTTACAACTTTTAGAATATGTCATCCACACAACCTCAATGGTGTTCTACACTCCAAGACCTTTGCAATGGTGCATAAAATTCCTCAATCGGAGCTCATGTGAAAACGTTATGCCTCTTGCAAGTTGACCTACCTTGTTCACCACTATGGTATGCATGGATGCCACATCATCCCCCATTAATCACACATATGGGGCTAGCCACATGTGGAATTTCAATAATATTCTAGAAGTTCCAAACCCAATCACTAATTGAGGGTTGTTGGACATGTAGGTTTGGAAATAATTTTGTAGTTTTGATACAATTTTGGGGAAAAATCCTAGGTATAGAAAAAGTGCACTAAAGAAGAAGGAAATATAGTGCTATGGGGAAATTCCCCCTAAATGAGGTCTAAGAAATAGACAGAGCGATAAATCCCTTAAAATACTAACTTATCTATAATCTACCCCAAAATATTCTAGACTAACTGATAAGAGAGAGAGAGAGAGAAAGAGAAAGAGAGAGAGAGAGAGAAAGAGAAAGAGAGAGAGAGAGAGAGAAGAGAAGGTTAAGAAGAACAAATCGAATCTTTACGGTTGATGTAGACCTTTTCCACTTGTTGTTTCATCTTATATCACAAATCTCCTCCCAAAGCAAACATGAAAGGGATTAAGAATACAACACAACAACATATACAATCTCTAGAAATCACTTAAAAGCCTAAATATAGATGTAAATGATCAAATAGACAAGAAAATGTACACATAGGGTTTTGTTAAGCCCTAATATTGGCTCATTACCCATTAATTGGGGCATATTATATTAGTAATGTTATTTTATTTATGTTGGATTTAGGCCATTAGTTGTAATTATACCTCCTAGTCTCCTATATATACCAAGGAGACATTTTCATTTCGGAATCATCTTGTACTTGAACATTTAAGTGGGGTAAGGAGGTTTACTTCGAAGAAGAGGCTATTATCTGAAATCATCTCTTTTTCAAGGCGTTTGAGTACTTTTTATGAGGTTTTTCATACTGCTATTGGTATTTGCTTCTTAACATTTGGTATCGAGAGCTCAAGGTCTGGGGTTTTATTTGCTACATCAGGAACACCTTGGCATTACCCCAAATTATAACTTGTTTCTACAATGTTTAAGAAGGAACAACGGAGGCATTTAGTAGACAGATCAAGGTACCTTGAGCAAATTTAGCTCGAGGTATATAATTTTGGAGATACAACCTATACAAGATAGAGGTCTGGAATAATATACGGCCGAGTCATTGCGGAAATTTTTCTATAACAAATTTTAATGGATATGTTTTGGACTCTGGGCGCTATTTACAAATATAAGTAAGGTATTTGTGGTAAAAAGTTTATCTTCTAGATCATCTTAAATTTGTGACACCAAATTGTAAGATAGGGTATCCGACTGGTCCTATTGACTAGTCTCAAAGAAGGTGTTCAATTAAAAACAATCATAAATTCTTCCTAGGTATCCAAATTGAGTGGAATTTGGTTACATTGGATCGTGGACAGTCTTCACATAATATTTCTAATTGTGAGTTTCAGAATTTTTATATCAATTATTTTGTGAGAGTCATGCTATACAAGTGAGATCTCTTGGAAAGACCAAAATCAACAAGTTGTGGGAAGTTACTATAAATTCCACAACTTGGCACAATCAATTTTTGATCAGGACATGGCATTCAGGAAAAGAAATATCAGGAGAACCCATAAAATAAATTTTTCATACCTAGAAGGGCCGAAACTTTGGGAGATACAACAGGAAGAAATATTGTCTAGCAGAACCACCTCAAAATCAAGGTTCAAACACATGATATTAATTGGCCAACATGCCACCAAAAAGGTACCTTCTACACCAAATAAACCTTTCAAAAATTCTACTTGGACTCTTGATTAAGGGTGAGAAGAAATGCATAGAGGACTAAATGAAGACTACAAAGAGATGTGGATTCAGTAAGAGCTAAGTGGATAAGATGGATGGTTTAAAGGGGGAGATCATGGAAGTATTGAAAATTTTCTCCATTCTTGATTCATGTTCCTTTTGTCCTCATCATGAAATTCATGGTGAGGACCTAGGAAGGTGAATCAGAATGGAAAAACTCCAACTTTGGCTTGAAGACAATCACATTCTAAGATTGATATCTTGAATTCAATGGCGGACAATCCATGGATACTTCGGATGGAACTTAATTCTTTGATCTCCATAATGTGCCCATACACAAAGATTTTAAATTGCTTCTTTATATTTAGAACCTAATCAGTTTCTTTGGTATGAGCTATTGATGGCTTCGTTATAGCAAATCACTAGATCACTTGGATAATTTTCATGGAAGAAATGATAGCACACTATGAAATTACAGGGCAATACCTTCTTTAGCCAATTGATAAATCTCAAGAAAAAGGATTAGGTTACCGAGCACATTGAGAACTTCAAAGATTGAATATAAGGTAGTGATATTCCATATGAGCACTTGATTGATATTCATAGGAACTGGGGATAGCATTCAACATGAGGTTCTCTTTTGGAACCCCAAATCATTGGAGAATGCCATTTAGGTGGCAGAAATGTTGAAAGTAAAAATATGGCTATGGCTACTAGAAGGACCAATCTAGCTCTATAGAGAACAATTCTGCTGTACCTAAAACACCTCAACCTACAAGGTTGACACCTCAGTGGAGGAAAAGAAAAAAAGGTGTATGCTTTAATTGTGGCAGTAAAGAACAGTAGGGGACATAAGTGTGGTGAGAAAATTATTATACATATATTGTGAATGATAGGAAGAAGAACAAGAACAAGAACCATCTCATGATGAAAGCGTAGAAGCAATTTAGTCTGAAAAGTTGACTCCCACGGTATGGGTGTTATGCATTGGTTGAAATTAACACTCCTCAAACCCTCAAAGGTCGAAGGATACATCAAAAGAAAAGGTAATGATCCTAATTGATTATGGTAGTACTCATAATTTCATTCATATAAATTAGCTAAGATCTCAATTGCTTTGTATATCCGTTAGGAGTTTCAAATGTGATTTGGGATGGAGGAACTATCAATTTCTCGAGAAAATGTAATAAGATCAATCTTACTATGGGGAATATGTAATGAATAGTCAGTATTGCTATACCCATAGGTGAATTGTAGATGTTGTACTAGGAGTCAATGGTTACAATCATTTAGAACAATGGATTTTAATTTTTCAAGAACTTTTCTTGAAATTTTTATTCAGGAAGGAAAATAAATTTAGTTAAGAGGTATCACGGGCTTAGGTGAGGTGATAGCTCTATGGCATATGGAAGTATTGAAAAGTGGGCATCAAACGTTATTACTGTATTCTCACTATATGTTCAAACATCTAAGCCATCTATTCCTCAAGATCTCCAAATGATCATTGATAAGCATTCCAAATTATTTGAAGATATTCTCAAGGTCTTCCTACTCCCGAAATCATGATCATGAAATTCACACCTAATTCCTGGGAGTGTCCATCCTAACGCATTAAGGCCATCTACAGAATACCCATACATACATAAGGAGTGAAGTGAGTGCATGGTTGAAGAAGAAATGTTAGAGGTTGGCATTATTAGACCTATACAAAGTTCTTACTGCACCCGTTGGTAATGGTATTCAAGAAAGATAGCTCATGTATGTCACTGAATTATAGAGAGCTCAACAAGATCACTATTAAGATAAGCTTCCCATTCCGAGTCATTGATGAATTGTTAGATGAACTACATGGAGAAATCTATTTCACAAAATTGTATCTCTGTTTGCAGGGTATCATTAGATCGGAATGAAGGAAGAAGATATCCCAAAACAACATTTAGAACTCATGAGGAGCCATTATGAATTTTTGGTCATGCCTTTTGTGTAGAAATGCACCTTCCACATTCAAGGGTTGATGAATTCATTTTCAAGCCCTTCCTTTGAAAGCTGTGTTAGTATTTTTTGATGATATACTAATGCGATGTAAGTCTTGTTTGGATCGTAATGAACATGTTGACAAGGTGCTACAACTGCAAAAGGAGAAACAATATATGCAGAACCATCCAAATGTTTCTTTGGAGTAAGGAGGTAGAGTATCACGGATCATATTGTATCTCATGAGGTGTCAAGGAGTAGACCCTAACAAGATTAAGGCCATGATGGGTAGAATTCCCAAAACGATACAAAGAATCTTAGAGGATTTTTGGGTTTGACAGGTTACACTACATAAGTTTGTTTGGAACTATGGAAGAATAGTAGGACTAATGGCACTAACTAAGAAGGATGCATTTTCATGGACTCGAGAGGCAACTAAATCTTTTGAACAACAAGAGGTGATGTGTAAAGCTCATCTCTTGACCTCGGAACTTCACAAAACCTTTATTGTGGAATGTGATGCGGAAATGGAATTAGTGCTATACTAATGCAAGAAGGAAGGCCCACTGGATTTTGAAAATTTGACCACTCAAGGGAAAGGACTTACACAAAACCCATTTATGAGAAAGAAATGATGGAAACACTACATGAATTGAAAATGGTGTGTGCCTTACCACAATAGGTAGGCACTTCAAGTCCAAAACAAATCATGATAGTCTTAAATACTTCTTGGAACAAAGAGAGACTCTCTTTAGAAAGACATCAAAATGGGTAACCAATATATTGGAATATGATTTTGAAATCGTCTATAAAGGGGAAGAAAATGTTGTGGCGGTCACTCTCAAGAAGGATGAAGATATGTTGAGGCCTTTATGCATTGATATCTCAATCATCCAACTTTGATTGGATAATAGAAGCAAAGGATGAATGGAAGAATAATGAAAAGGTGTGGACTCTCATTAAAAAGGTTGTAGGATTCGGTGCATGGAGATACATTTACATGGAAAAATGATTCACTATGGTACAAAGATCACTTATATTTATGTAATAACTCCCAACTCAAACAAAGGTACCTACTTTGAATTGCACCTCTCTCAGGTTGGAGGGCACCTGAGTTTTGAAAATTCCTACCACTTAGAGTCAAGAAGGATTTTTGGAATGGCCTTGGCCCGATGTTAAAAGGTTTGTGGTAGAACGTTTGGTTTGCCAACAAAATAAGGTGGAAGTAATTAAGACCCCAAGTCTTTTACAGCCATTATCGATCCCAAGAGTGTTGGGAGGAGGGGTTTCCATAGTTTCACATCATAGGGTTACCAAAGTGCGAAGGAAAGAGTGTCATCATGTGGTGATTGTTAATAGAGGCCGATAAGTACGTACACTTTTGTGCACTCTCATCCTTCAAAGCTAGTACAGTTGTCACTTGTATTCATGTAGGCAGTTCAAAAGATACATGGCAGCCCAAAGATTATTGTAAGTGACCACCAGTCCATCTTCCTTTGGACATTTTTGAATTATTTTCTTGTTTGGGTACTCAATTGGCTCATAGCTCATCATCATCCACACCAGTATATGATGGATAAGTTGAGATAGTGAACAAATGTTTGAAGGCTACCTTACGTTTCTTTGTCCCCGATAAACAAACACAATGGTTCAAATGGTTACCCTTGGCGAGGAATGGTGGTATAACACTTCATTTCATCTTGTAAAAAAAATGACACCATTTATGGAACTTTATGGATACCACCCTCCTTCGCTAACTATATAAAAGAAAAATCTAAGGTTCCAGCGGTGGAAGATCACATCGAGAATCAACAACAATTTCTCCAAATCTTAAAAGGACAATGGCGACCATGGCACAAAATTGCATGAAACAACAAACAAATCAACATCACCGTGGGAAAGAAGTTTTGAAGTAGGGGATTGAATTTTAGACTACAACCATACAAGCAGATGTCAAACAAGCCAAGAAGGATAATAAGGTATCACCAAGTAATATGGCCCTTATAAGGTGTTGCAAAGATTGGTACCATGGCATACAAAATGGAGTACACGGTTTCATGTTTCATGCTTAAAGGGTTATAGGTGACAAGATCGGTTCAAACTATATTGCGAGAACTTGACAAGGAAGGAAAAATCATGTGGGATCTGATCCATCATTGACACAAGAATTATTGGCCCAGGAATAGATCCATTTAGGAGTATCTCATTAAATGGAGGAAACTATGTCGGCTGAAGATTCCACTTGGGAAGATGAGTCTTTTATCACGAAGCATCCAGAGTTACTCAGAATTGCGGACAACCTTGTCTCAGGGAGGGCATGTTAAGCCTAATAATGGCTCATTACCCTTAATTGGGGCATATGTAATAGTAATGTTATTTTATTTGCTGTTGGCTGGGGCATATTATATTAGTAATGTTATTTTATTTATGTTGGCTTTAGGCCATTAGTTGTAATTATACCTCCTAGTCTCCTATATATACCAAGGAGACATTTTCATTTGGAATCATCTTGTACTTGAACATTTAAGTGGGGTAAAGGGAGGTTGCCCCCTTAAAGAGGCTTATTATCTGAAATTATCTCTTTTTCAAGGCGTTGAGTACTTTTTCTGAGGTGTTTCTATGCTATATTGGTATTTGGTTCTTAACAGGTTTTGGGACAAAGATTATATCTTTTATTCATATAAAAGATGAAAGGTTACAACCTTTGCTTATGGACACCACTCTAAGAACCAAGTCTAGGCTCCTCTATCATGGCTCTAAGTGCACCAATCCCACATAGAATTATCACAACCAACATGCCATTAAGGGAAGAAGGAAGGGTTGTATAGGGAGAATGGATGGAGGGGAATGTTGAGGCTAAAACTCAGAGTAAGATGCAAAAATTGGGCAATGAGAGGGAAAGGATTTTGGAAGAGTTTTCTTATTCTCTTGTTCATATATCTAAATGACTCGCCTAGACCTATTTTTATATGAGAAAAATATGGTTATTCGGTTTGGGGAAAGGATTAAAGGGGTAAAATGGTTAGGAAACCCTCCATAGCCCATAAACTCCGTCGGAATCCACACAATTTTATATTTTTTTCAACTTTCGGAGGTAAACATGGGCTACTTAACATGCAACAAGCGTATGTATGTGGGATAACTAACATGCAACATGTGTGTGTATGTAGGATAGTAGTGCAACATGATGCGTACATTATCCAAAAAGTATTTTTTTAGAAGGAAACCTCAACAGTATGATTGGTAAAGGATTCCAATGGATGGGTCAATGTCTTGGATGCATACATGTGGAATATTTGGACTATAACAATTAGGGAGCACACAACTAAGGTGCATCTAGGAGGACAATGCATAGAAGGAGGAAAGTGTGCAAAAGGAGGAAAGTGCATAGAAGGAAGAGAGTGCACAGACAAAAGAATAAAGATTACAATAGATAAAGAAAGAAATCGAAAGAATAAAGCATGACAGAAGGATGAAAAATCGACATTCTAGAAATGGAACAATATAAAAGTAACATTTAGAGAGAAAAGAAACACGAACACAAAATTAGTTAAGGGAAGTATGCATTGTAATAGGGTATTTTTGGGATGAACAGATTAGGGTTTTTAGCCGTAGATTTATGTATAAATATGTAATGGGTTGGGAAAATAGGGGTTCCATGTGTAGTTGGTTCGATTCTGGTTCCCCACTATTTGTCTCTCAAGTTATGATTTTTTGTTAGGGGTTTATCCATATGATTGGTTTCCAGAGTTCTTGAATGTAACAATTTTTTGATGAGAAGAATCAATAAAGGAATGCAAAATAGACAATTTTGAATCATGTGTTGTCTGTCTTTTATATTTTTTCTTACAAATTCTGTCTAAATGTATCATAGATAGATTTGTCTTATGGTTAAACATGGTGCAATATTCATAATTTCTACAACAATGAAATATATATAAATATGGAATAGCATGATAGTATGAATCTGAATCAATAAGTAGTTAATAAGGAACAAGGACAAAATATCATGCATAGGAACTATTAAGAAGGATGAACAGGATAACCACCTCCCATTCCCTCAGTACTGCATAAACCTGGTTCTCATAGTCCCAATAGATACCTCGGGTGAGACTTCAATCACGCAAGAAGGTGATGTTGAAAGGGATGATGTTTGGTGGGTTTTGTAGGTTAAATATAACTCGAACCTAGGGTCTTACAAATTGCAAAAAACACCAACAAATGGTTCTGTTGTTAGGAATGAGACTTTGCAATTAAGGGAATGTTTTGGAGATATAATAAGAAGGAGATATCAAAGTGGTTGGAAAGAAATGAGTGATATTTTTCATGACAAGAGAAAAGGAACCTTCAGATGAGTGACTAGAAATGGATGCAAAGGTATGTATACACAGACCTGCATGAAAATTTCTTTGGAAAATTTCCAATTATTCTGTCTGAGTGGCTAGAAATATTAGTGGAGAAAACTAGAAGGTTCAGGGCCACAATGTTGGGGAATTGGACCCCTGAATATGTAAGAAAACTGAATTATGTAAGTAAATCAACTACTTGTGCAATAGATTTTGGTTGGATAACATATTAGAAGGATATATTACAAAGTTTTCAATAGATTGCATTCAAGCATATATTGTTGCAGAAAGGGACTTTTTCAAAGTTATGCATGGTAGGTTCTTGAAATCATTAGGTACATGGATAAAAATGATATTGTGTGACAAGCATATGATGATAATGTAGTCCAAATGCTAAAGGGGTTTGCACACATAGGGGAACCGGGGCATGAAAAGAAGATTGTCTGAGAGAATGAAGGAAGCAATGAAAAAGGAAGGGAGGGATAGAGGATGCAAGAAGATGGTATACCATAGTGTTGGCAGCCAATAATATTTTTTTTATTACCCTAAAAAGCTGCCTACACCTATTGTGTTCTAAATTGACAAGTCATCGTCGCATTTTGCAATTAGACATTTGTTTCATTTCTTGCGACAATTGCAATTTGATTTCGATTCAGTTTTCACAAGTGAAAGTGTGAAAACTCCTCCATTGTTGTTTGGACTGTCATAGTCTTTTTCTGAAAGACACTTTACCATTAGTTTATTGTATGACTACGAATGATTTTCAAACTATATCCATTCACTTTGATTGCGCAACTTGATTTCTTTGGTAAAATATTGAAAATGTTAAGTTATGAATTATGTTTGATTTCATAAGGGTCATGGTTGATTTTGGTTTTATATATGATATGATTCTTATTGTTTTGAGCTCTTAACTTATCGATTTCATAAGGTCATTGGTTGCAATATTTTTACACTTTGATTATGCTAAAAAACGCATGGGTCATATATCAATTTGATTTCATATTTGGGTTACACTTGTCGCGTTGGTAAAACCTTTGGATGTCATGTTGGATCAAACTATACACTTGGCGCATGAATTTAACATATGGTATTTGTTTTATGTTTGATCGATGGCACGTTGATGTGGTTATACACTGATGTGGGTTGGCCGATAGATTAATATGTTTAAGCGTTGATGATGGGAAAGCAGCCTTTGATACATTAATGCTTGCATGTGAGGTGTGAAATCCCACCACCTTACGCATTACATTTATTCACACACCCCTTTGGCGCCTACAGGCTGTTAAGCCTATTGTTTTACTCTGCGTGTTTTATGGTTTAAAACAAACACTATCATATGAGCAAACCGTGGCTCCTTGTAAAATGGAGCCCATGAGTGCCAGTAGATTGTTGATGTTTGATAAACATAGTGACCTGGAAAATTTTGGGTGGCTTCCGTTTATAAAGAAGTTCGATGGCTTTAACATCCTATTGTGGCTCGATAATTTGCATTATCATTCGATGGATTCTAAGCCAAAGTGGGAGATGTCCAACTTGGAAATGAATGAAGCCGGGTCTTAGCTTGGCAACTAGCTGCTGATACGGGACAAAAGTGGTCAAAAGTTGCAAAGATAGATGAAGTGTCTAGTGGACATTGTTATTCAGATCTCGAGGCGGTGAACTCACGCTGCAAGGCTTTTTGCAAAGATGTTGAAACCACGCTCGTATGATCTCCTAATGATAATCAAAGCAATTCATTACTTGTGAGGACAGGTACAGGTTCATTTTCTTGCTTCACCTTCGTCTATTGATGGTTTTATGGAACAGTTAGTATGCCCCACTACCCGCATAGAAGTTTGTTCAAGATGTTTAAAAGGTACAAGCGTAGCCAAGTTGACACCGGCCTCTTCCATTTGGGGTTGATTAAAATGATAATGATTTACGAGTTAAGGTTACGTCGTGATTCTTGGCAAGATTTTCTCGGCCGTAATGGCTTTGAAGAATCAGACCCTCTACAGGTTGATAAACCCATGGTAGCCCACGAAACCCGGGCTATTTCCCCATTGCCTTATAGTGTTTTTCTACCCGAACCTACTGACCCACCTAAATTTGCTGTGTTTGTATTCATGAGGTTGAAATTGATAAGCCGCCAACCAAAAAGGCTAAAGCTAAAATTTGGTGATAATTCTAAAGGCAAGAAAAATGCTAGGTTAATATCTGGCATGGCGAGAAATAAGCCTAAAAACCCTGCCAACTCTGAGCCTATCATTAGTGCGGTGAGGGAGCTTTTGATTGAGAGAGAATTGACGTTTTCTACTTACGATAAAGTATCCTTACTCGGGAAGGCAATATGAAAACCTCCTCGACTTTGTCAAAAGAATTTTTCCCACCCTTTATCTGGGATGATCCTAATTTTCACGCGGTATTAAAGCTACCTCCAAAGGAACCCTGGTGAATCCTTCGAATCCCCTTCTACATTTCAGCACATTTGTTCCACCTTACGATCGGTGTGGATTGTGGTTGGAAATTACTACTTGGATGTCTGCGTGTTGCAATCTGATCCATGATTTGGAAAAACTAAATTGTAAAGCTCGCGGTCATATGAAGGTGGAACCCTCGATAAACGAATGAAATTTGGTTCAGGTCTGATTTCAAGAATGTCGAGTAAATACGACAATCGTTAATTCCAGGAAATTGGCACATACCGACAATCTTCTTGAAGAGTATAACTTTCACCCATTTATATGGCATGATCAACAAATTTTGTATTACATTGACTTGCTCTGTCATGCGTTTGTTGTATATAAGTTTGATTATTAATTTTTTGATTTGAACTTTGATTAGATTTAATTTTGATTGATTCCTTGATTTCATGATTTGAATACTTTGTTATTAAGGATTGTTGATATCTTTTCTATTTTTTGGAATACAGTCAATATCTATGTTCGATTTGGTTATATCCTATGCGATATGATGGGAAAATTGGTTAGTTATTGTGATTGTATATTCTATGCTCGGACGGAGTTAAAGTATATCATTTTTCATAATCAAATTTTGAATGGATGTGAATAAAGTCATTTGTCCCTGATTTAGGCGCATTCGATTATAACAAATATATCGTTTGTTGTTCGATTTGAGGAATGGAAATTGATCGTATCGATCTTATGGTTGTGTCTATAATTAAATTTCATTATATTCATTTTGTTTATATCCAAAGTCATATATTATGGTTTTGTTGACCTCTGTCATCAAGACCCTGTTTGTTGATTGTGTGGTGATCAATAACGAAATACATTTGATTGTTACTAGTTCAGTTTGATTCCATTCTAAAATGATTTACATATCTTTGCGTTTATTTGAGCGATATCGATTTATTGCTATGATTATAATGAGTTAACGATGGTTATGATCATTGTTTTTGTCATGTCTTTTCACCATGTGATACTCAACAACCGTATTCTATAACAAATTTTAATGGATATGTTCTGTAATTGCAATAGCCTGTCCATTTTGAAAATTGAGTAAAACGATATGAATTTCACATTGCTGTAACCAATCGATTGTGATGAGGATTGATTATTATCATATCTATTTTTTATTACATCATACGATTGGCTTGTAATTACATTTGGATATGAAACAATATGATTATTATTTGCCACGATCTTGTGATAACTGAAAAGCGAACATTCTTACCTTATCCGGGTGTATTCGTTTTCAATTTGAATGATGAATTTGCTTGAACTAGTAGTAATTCGTTTTGATGAGGAAAGGAAATTGATTGGATTTGATTTCTTTTAAGATTTTATTTGGTTGCTATCTGATCCTGTATGCTATTCTAGACTAGCTCTTGAAGTCAGATGATTAAGCTGGCTAGTCTGTGGAGTTAATTTTTATTGTTTTCTTAATAAAATATCCTTCTAATTTGATCTTTGTGTTCTATTAGAGGCAAATTCAATTGGCAATAGATATCATGAAGCTGGTTAGAGGATGATCTGATTTTACTTGCATTTTATTTTCTTAGTTTAGGTGATTGTGGGATATCTCGCAGGATATGTAAATTTATTTGATATTATCCACAGGAGGTTTTACCTTGTGAGAGACCTATATATACTTACTCAAAATTTTTGTAATAATGGTATCCTCGATTGGAGAACAAGGATATGGAATTACGAAGCGGTATAGCGAAATTGATGTTTTTTCATAACTTTTGCTTTTCAATATATCAACATTGTGTTTTCAAGTTTTGTATATCACTTTGTTTATGGTTTGATATTGCTTTTGCTATCTAAATCAAATGCAAATGATATGATTTTATTACTTCATTTATCATAATCTTGTCTCTTCCAAATGAATTAAAGACATAACAATTATTGATTCAATTTTTATGAATGATAGTTTTGTCTTCTTTATAAATTGAATTGTATCTGATCCCTTGCATAATAGGTTTCTCTTATTGCAGAGATTTATCATCGGAAGATTGTTGTGATTTTCTTTTTATGTCTTATTTGTCCTATAACGCTACTTCAAGAAGAAGCATAGTTGATCATTTACGAGAAGCAGAACATTCATGGTGTGAATTTCTTCCTCCGACCAACTTAAGAAGTCATCATACACATGAAGGACTTGGGCGTTTCGAAGTCAATTAGTAACTTGTTTACAGTTTTATTAAGTAGTTTAATGTAGATAGAATATTGAATTATATTTATATATTAGATTGTTTGATTTCGGTAAATATATTAGATCGTTTACTTTCAGTAATTTCCGTTTCTTTTCATAAAACATAAAATAAAAAAAAAGAGATTCTTAGCTGTCCTAAGGCAGCAAACACACGAGTTTTACAGGTTTTAATCAAAACTGTAATTTGTTTATAGTGCGTTTGTGAATAGAGAAATAGCGTAAAACACTAATTAGATAGTTGATTTGAGTTATTATAATCATAATTAGTATCTTGTATATATAATAGTTAGTAGTTTATAGTTAGATTAAGTGTAGTTAGTTTAGTTTGCTTTAATAGTTTCTAGTTTAGTTTTATTTTAGTTAGTTTCTTGTATTTGAATTTATAGTTTAGTTTGTTTTAGTAAGATTTCGCCAAGCTCTGAATCATTTCTCTCTGGTTTCATAGGAGACCTTAGAGAGCTGACCAGCGGGTGATTAAACTTCGTCGAGGAGTGGTCCATTCAGCGGCTTGAGTTGTTGTTCAACCGGACCCGGTTCCACTCTCAGGTTATTGAATGATCATTTTCGCCCGTCAGCAAATGGCGCTGGAAGGAGGGCGAAACTAAATTGATGGCACGAGGTGGTTCCAAGACTCCTCCACCCCCTAATGCTCCCCTCTGGTGACAAGCCGTTCATTCAATACTATCCACCCTCAAACAACAACTTCGCTTCAGCAGAAGATCCTCGAGGATCCTGATTGGGCAGCAACTAATCCCTCACAATTGGCGATATCTGAGAAATTTTTGAACCAATCTTATTAAAATCACATAAAGCCTTTGCTAGTCTTAGGCAACCAAATGGCAGAGTAGAGGTCAGCCTTTAGACTTCTCACGAAGTGAGAGAAAAGATAGGTGATATAGACCTTCTTGTGAATCCTCTGATCCACAACACAAATCTACTCTGGGAGGATCACAGGATACCCTCATGCCACCTCCCTCATCTCTTCTTCTGGAGGATATTCCTCTTTTGATGAAGGCAAATCACCTTCTCGACCTTCTACACCCACTACCCCAATGGAAGAGCAGAACAACCACACTGAACCTTGGTTGGACGAGGACATTAAATGGCTATGCACAGAGACCAACACCCTTTACCCTAAGCACTTGGGAGAATGGCTTCCCTAAGTTTGATCGATTCAAAACAGGATGGTAGATCATACCAAAAATTTATATTAGCCATCAGACTCCGTAGCGTTGAACATGAAGATGTTATGCGTAGGTGTTTCCCTTACACCTTTGAGGGTAATGCATCCACGCCAGTACTTTGCCTAGCAACCTCACACTATAGTGTCTTGGGAAAAATTTGAGTCATGCTTTTTGGAAAAATTGGAATGGCAAAGCCTCAGTCTTAGTCATGGATATTTCAAACTTAAAATGAATGCAAAGAAAAAGTTAAAGATTTTAATCAAGATTTTTAACACTTAAGAATGGAATCAGTAGGACTCTATCTTGTTTGAGGAGTCTTGTAATAGCTTATTACACAAATCTTTACATCAAAGTATAGCTATTTGGGTGAAAAGATCCCAAAAGGCCACGTTAGAGGAAGGCCTTTGGAAGAGCTCATAAATTGAAAGACATTCTTAGTCTTAAGGAATCTTCTAGCAAAGAAACTGAGAATGTTTCTTCTTCCAAAAAAGAAAATTGAAATTCTCCCCGGACCTACACAAAACAAAACTCAATCGAGAAAATTCTGATTTGGAAAGTTCAACCAAAGTTGTACAAAGGATTATCCAATCCAGGTTATATAGACTTATAAAGGTCAGTAGGAAGCCTCTTGAGGTAAAGGACCCTACAAACCTCCTTTCGAAAGCCTTTTCCCAATATGATAGGCCTAATCTAAACCTTGAAGGCTTGAACCTAGAAGTTTGCAATGTGCTCTACAGACAATTTTAGGAAACCAAGATGACTTGATCCCTCCTGAGATTCCTGAGGTGGTAGTTGAACAAGAGATAGTTAAAGAAGAAGATTTTTCTCCAAATATCTTTGGTCACCTCTCACAGTAAAGTATCTTTCAAGCTAACTTTGAGGTTGTGCACCCTTACAATACTAGGAGCAAGGACATGAATTAAGCCTCATCTAGAGACACTACATTCCTCCAAAGCCATCCCTAAATCAGGTAGAAATTAAGCCAGGGTCAATGTAGGTCCCTAAATTAGATTATGATGTTGACATGTGAGATCTTAAGAGTGCAGACTAACATTTCTATTTATGAGTGGTTAAAGTTTCCATTTTTGTTGCAAAAGATGTTGGAATGCATTTTAGACAATGGCAAGAATGACAATTCAAGCGAGTAATAGGTTATGCAAGCAAAGTTCATGAGAAGAACTTCCCACCCAAAAAGCCATCACGATGCTACTCAAGATAAAGGAAGCCTTACTGTAACTCCTGTAAGGCATGTAAATAACGGTGTAAATAGTGTAAATAATTCGGATAAAGTGATCTTAGAGGATGTGAGTGAAACCTGGCTTCTGTCCTAAGTACTGCTTAAGAATGTACCTCCTTTTTCTTTTAACTTTGAAATCTTCAACAGAAATGTACTGTTGTATAGTGCGACTCGGGGGCCTCGTCCAAAGGTATGATGCCACAATTAGGTCTTAAGATGCTTATTTGAAGTTGAACCATCCTCTTTGAAAATAATACAACTTGATCGAGCGGATGTTAAAGTTACGTTGGGAATAAAAATATTGATTATATTATCCATCTAACCTAGGTTCATCAAAGGATTATTGATATAATTGTGGTGGATATCCAGGAAATTAATATGGTATGTGTTTTGAAGTGAATTAGCTACATGGTTGCCATATGGTGAAGATCATTTATGGCTTCTAAATGGCCATTAACAAGATCAGGGTGAATTGTGAGAGTTACCTCAAGTTCACGATAAAAGACTTGAATGACCCCAATGAACCATATACATCTTCTGCTGATTCACCTGAATTACAAGGGATGGACACCTTCTTTTGAAATTTCATGGCTGAAATTTCACCTATCAACAATCGAACAATTCGAGATCTTAGCATGTACACAACCAACAACCGTCAACAATCACGTAGGCAGATGAAAATCAAATTTGGTCTTTTTATTTTGATGGTTCCAAGTCTAAAAGAAGAAGGAGGCTAGTGCGAGAGCATCATTATCGATCCGGCTGCTAATAAAACATTATTGGCTTGTAATTTTGGAATTTAGATATACTAACAACATTAGAATATGAGGCTTTCACTACCAAGGTCTGAAAGCCTTGGGTATTTTATTCAAAATCTAGTTGTATTGACGCTCACGAGATAGTGGTTAGACAGGTATGAAATTCTATACATTGTCTTACCCGCATCTCAAATGTTATCGATGCAATTATGGAGTTTATTGAACAAATTTTCTTCTTTAATATAAATTCCATTCCTGATCAAATAAATACTTGGCCGGATCTACTAGCTAATGTTGCTTCTAGACTTCTTCTTGCAGATGGTTTATCCCCAAACGCATTCTCAGTGGAGCTATTGTTTAGACCATCCGTTCCCGACAAAATCACAAACTGGAGAGTATTTGGCGTCGATCAACAGTCATTAACTTTACGCACATGGAAGAAACCTTCCAAAATGCTATGATAGATGAACAAATGCATGATGACAAGTTACATGACTTTACGGTAATACATAATCCGAAATCTCTTGAAGCTATATCGGACATGGTAATTCCTTACCCAAATCTGTTGCTAGAATAGAAAAGTTTTATGATTTTAGAGATAAATTTAAAAAGACGATCAACTGTAAAACCAACAGTTCATCGTTATCTTATGAAAAAAGTAAAATTAGGAGTAGTGAAAACTCTCGATTAATATCAACAGGCAGGTGTTCTGGAGCAGAAAAGGCACTTTTGTTAAATTATTTAAGGGGAATTGAGGATGTCTTTGCTTGGACTTAAGATCTTAAAATCTTTTGATCCTAATATTATACAACATATGCATCCCAAAAGAGCCCCAAACTGTGCCTTCAACCGAGAGGCGAGGAAAAGTACATCTAAATAGAGCCGTCTGAAAATTGAATAAATCCTAAGTGCTAAAATAATTTTTCTGTTAGACACACTCAATGGGTATCAGCCTAGATCCTGATGCGGAAGAAAATGGAAAGTTGACTTTATTAATGGAGTTTGAACCTCAACAAAGCGTCGATAAAAGTCGTTATCACATCCCTCCCCATGGAGCAGATGCCCCAGCAAATTATCACGGTTCGAGGAATATCTTTACTGGGTGGTTTCTCTGGATACAGCCAAGTCTTAACTCATGGAACCGATTTGAAAACTACCTTAATTACTCAGTGGGGCATGCTTGCTCGCCAAAATGCCCTTTGGATTAGAGTCAATGTTGGTGCTACCTTTTTGAGAGAAATGGACATTGCTTTCGGAGTCTTAATAAATCACTCCATTGTAGTTTACTTAGGTGATGTGACCATTTATTCCAAAAACAAAGGTGATCATCTAACTCACCTCTGAGCCCGTTACGCTCTGATGTACGTAGAATTGACATCTCCTTAGATCAAAGAAATCCATGTTTGCAGTAGAACAGGGTAAGTTACTGGGATTCATTGTGTCTAGCGATGGAATGATTATTGACCACAAGAGGACCCAAGTCATCGCTAAAATACCCCCACCTTCCTCCAAGAAATACATGCAGTATTTCCTAGGCGGATTAATTTAGGTAGGAAGATTTGTCCCTAGCTTCTTCGAAATGGTCAGGCTTCTACAGAACCTGATTAAGAAAGTCACCCAATATCACTAGGGACCCGCAGAAAACCAAGCTTTCAGCTATAAAGAAAGCCATAATTGATGCTCCATCTCTCATGAGCCACGATTTCTCTTAAGATTTTACACTCTGGCATCACTTTCATCTTTGATCGTTCCTCATGAGTTCTAACTTTCGGAGAAAGAATGTCGAGTGAATTACATGTTTATGACTCACGCTCAAGGTGTTGAACTTAACTGCCAGTCGATCCGGAAAGCCTATCTTTATCTTCAAAATGATTAAGCATTTCAGATCTTATCTTTTGAAGTCAAGGACCAAGGTCATTGTCCCCTATCATGCCGTAAGGAACTTGTTGGAGTGCAAAAGAGTTAGAGGAGATAAAGAGCCAAGCTGGAGTCACCTCCTTGCGAGGAATATGAATTAGAAACAGAGATCACTCGGCTCGGTCGTGAGAGGCCAAGGGTTGTGTAAGTTGGTAGTTGATTCAGAAACTGGACAACAAGAAGATAGTGACACGTCACACCTAGAACAACATGATCAGAGTTTGATTTATTTGTACACACAAAATCTAGTGAGTCCTTGAATGCATGTAATATTGAATAACGTCTTCAACATGGATCGACTTAGATCATCTTGACCACCTATAAAAGAAGAGCTTTGAGACTAAAGTCTACCTCCTTTCATCTAGTCAATGGTATATTGTTTTGTCAAAGTTTTGATGGAGTACTTATGCATTGTCTTGAAAAGATGAAGCAGAAAAAGTACTGCTAGAGTTTCATGCAGGAGAAAGGCTGGTAGTCGCCAGTGTGATACCTCATAAAAGTCTTAAGAAGCGGTTATTCTTGTCAACACTTTTAGAGATGCCCATGCCTTGTCCCGGAAATGTATCATTCAGCCGAGAGAAAGCGTCAGCTGATTACCAAAACCGCCTTCCCGCTACTGACTGAATTCTGATCGGGATTTCCTTTTCCAACAATGGGGTCTTGATATCATTGGTCTAATAACCCTCCATCCTCACAACAACACAAATACAATGCGACAACCACTGATTACTTTACTCGATAGTGCGGAAACGTGGCGCTAAGAAGCTATTAACACAAGTCAGGGTGATAGCCTTTGGTCCGAATATCATCACTCGTTTGGTATCCATGATTTATCCTAGTCTTTGTAGCTTCTACTTTTCCTCTCTTGAGATGAGTAGGTTAAGCCTTAGAAAGGAATAAAGCTTAAGTATTCCTTGATTACTACCAGGTGTGACTTAGCAGAATCAACCAGCAAGAACTTGATCAAGATTATCAAAGAGAACCGTGGCTGAAAGTCCTGAAGTAGCCTGTATGGCATAATGCAGCGTGGGCTGTGAGAGTCAACACTAGCTTCTATAAATTAATTCTCCTTTTTTCGTTTATGGCGGAGAAGCCATTTTGCCTCCTCATGTTCTTCTTCCTTGTCCAATTTTCACAAAAGTTCGAGGAAGAAGAATGTCCCCTGGAAAGCCCGTGTGCGCTTTGATGAAGTTAGTAAGGGCCAAGCTAAGCTTAAACTAGATCAACATCAACAAGTGATTAAAAGGTGGTTCGATTCTAGTGCAACCCGATAAATTTTGAAGTTGGTGATCTCGTCTTAAAATGGGACAAACCACACGAAGAGAATGGTGAACACACTAAATTTCAGATTTGTGAAAGCAGGCCATTTTTTATTGCTAAGAAGTTGGGTCCTAGTTCTTTTTAGTTTATGAAATCTTGAAGAGACTGACTTGACATCTATCCAGTGAATGGGCAAGCCTTGAAAAGATATTTTGCCTGATTTTTGATTCTTGTATATTATGTAAATATTTCCGTTTGTTTTATATTTCTTTTTGATCTTGATTTGATTGATCAATTTGGTGTGTTTTGAAACATATGCATGCTTGTACAGTGAGCCATTCAGACAAAGACCAATGGGAAAATCTTCACTAAAATAACTACGAGAAAAGTTTGTATGAACATCAGTGATATGTTTGAAGATAATGTTGGAAAATTTTGTTTGAAAGAAGTTTACTAATTTAAGGGTGAACACACTAAATTTCAAAATTTGTGGCTTGGGCCATTTTTGATTGCTGAAAAGTTGGGTCCTAGTTCTTTTCGTTTGCAGAATCTTGAAGGACAGCTTGACACCTATCCGGTGAATGGCCAAGCCCTGAAAAGATATTTTGCCTGATTCTGATTCTTGTATATTATGTAAATATTTCCGTTTGTTTTTATTTTCTTTTGATCTTGATTTGATTGATCAATTTGGTGTGTTTTGAAACATATGCATGCTTGTACACTGAGCCATTCAGACATAGACCATGGGAAAATCTCTTCACTAAAATAACTTCTGAAAAGTTGTACGAACATCAGTGATATGTTTGAAGATAATGTTGGAAAATTTTGTTTGAAAGAAGTTTACTAATTTCGATCTCTAAGTGGAGTTTGTCATGATCATCTTTTTCTTTTTACGCTGTCCCTTTTCCGTAAAGGAATGACTCAAAAGGATGTCTCCCTGTCGTAGTAAGTTGTTTTAGAAGTAAAACATTTCTGGAGCTGAATAAAGGACAGTGCTAAAAAATTCTGATGAGGTCTGAAAAATATGAGAAAATATCAAGATTTTTTCAACGTCACCCCGCTCAGCTATTTATAAAAGAAAAACAAAATAAAAATGAAAATAAGAGTTGTGGGAAGTGTTTGTAAACCCGCCAGGATGCTGAACAGGTCCGTTGGCAGCGGGTAAATGCAAGCATGGCGCCAAGACAACTTCGCCGGGGTACTGAACAGGCCTGCTGGCAGCGAAGCAATGTTGGGTAAATGAAAATCTAAAAAAAAAATAAGAAACCTCTCTTAAAAAGTCCTTTGATCTAATCTAGAACTTCTTGACAGGATAAAGATGTCCAAGTGGGTTAAATGGAAACCCTATCGAGGCTATGGACGCCTGCTGGCAGCAGTGGCCATGCCAACAATATTGAAGATTTTATCATAAAAATCATGACTTACTAATCTTTAAGACTGTTATTGGTTTGCATCTTTTAAAACATAGCTGGAAAAGATGGTAAATGTTGATGTTGGTATGATTTTCTGGTTGTTGTTTTTGAGTTGAAATTTTTCTTTGTTGTCCTAATCAGAATTCTTTTCTTTTGACAGAGATAACTTCTTCGCCCAGTGTGTCGCCATTGTTGGAAGGCAATAATATTTTTTTTATTACCCTAAAAAGATGCCTACACCTATTGTCTTCTAAATCGACAAGTCATCGTCACATTTTGCAATTAGACATTTGTTTCATTTCTTGCGACAATTGCAATTTGATTTCGATTCAGTTTTCACAACTAAAAGTGTGAAAACTCCTCCATTGTTATTTGGACTATCATAGTCTTTTTCTGAAAGACACTTTACCATTAGTTTATTGTATGACTACGAATGATTTTCAACCTATATCCATTCACTTTGATTGCGCAACTTGATTTCTTTGGTAAAATATTGAAAATGTTAAGTTATGAGTTATGTTTGATTTCATAAGGGTCATGGTTGATTTTGGTTTTATATATGATATGATTCTTATTGTTTTGATCTCTTAACTTATCGATTTCATAAGGTCATTGGTTGCAATATTTTTACACTTTGATTATGCTAAAAAATGCATGGGTCATATATCAATTTGATTTCATATTTGGGTTACACTTGTCACGTTGGTAAAACCTTTGGATGTCATGTTGGATCGAACTATACACTTGGCACATGAATTTAACATATGGTATTTGTTTTATGTTTGATCGATGGCACGTTGATGTGGTTATACATCGATGTGGGTTGGCCGATTAATATGTTTCAAACGTTATGATGACTGATGGGAAAGCATTGTACCCAGCCATTAATGCACTGCATGGCGGTGGTAATCCCACCACCTTCACACACATTACATTGATTCACACCCCTTTGAGCGCCTGCAACTGTTAAGCCCTATCGTTTTTACTCCTGCGTGTTGTATGGTTTAAACCAAACCCTATCATGAATAGAATCCATGGCTCCTATCGTAAGAGTCGAGCCCAACGGGTGCCAAGTGTTGCTGATGTTTGATGGTGCTTATAGCAACCTGGAAAAGTTTGGGTGGCTCCCGTTTATAAAGAAGTTCGATGGTTACAATCCTATCGTGGCTCGACAATTTGCATTATCATTCGATGGCTGCCGAGCCAAAGTTGGAGATGTTCAACTTGAAATTAATGAACAGTTTCTTAGCTTGGCAACTAGCCTGCCTGTTACGGGACAGAAGTGGTCCAAAAGTTGCAAGGTAGATGATGTCTCGTGGACATTGTTATTCCAGTCTCAAACGGTGAACTCCTGCGACAAAGGCTTGCCTGCAAAAATGTTGAAACCACGCTGGTATGATTTCCTAATGATAATCAAGCAATTCATTACTTGTGAGGGCAGGTACGGGTTCATTTTCTTGTTTCACCTTCGTCTATTGATGGTTTTTATGGGTTTCAAACTTAGTATGCCCCACTACCTGCATAGAAATTTGTTCAAGATGGCTAAAAGGTACAAGTGCAGCCAAGCCGAGACCAACCTCTTCCATTTGGGGTTGATTAAAATGATAATGATTTACGAGTTAAGGTTACGTCGTGATTGTTGGGCTGATTTTCTCAGTCGTAATGGATTTGAAGAATCAAACCCTCTACAGGTTGATAAGCCCATGGTGGCCGAAACCCAGGCTATTCCCCCTGTGCCTTATAGCGTTTTTCTACCCAAACCTCTACCCGACCCACCTACAAATTTACCTATGGTTGTGACTAAACAGGTTGAAATTGATAAGACCGCAACCAAAAAGACTAAAGATAAGACTGGTGCTAATTCTAAAGGCAAGAAAAATGCTAGGTTAATATCTCGCATGACGATAAATAAGCCTAAACCCCCTGCCAAATCAGAACCTATTGTGGTTAGCGAAGACTCTGATTCAGAAATTGAACGTTTTCTCGCTGATGAGTATCCTTACTCGGAAGGCTTGTGTGAAAAACCTCTTCACGACTTTGTCAAGAATTTTCCACCCTGTCTGTTGGATGATCCTAATTTTCCTGGTATTAAACTACCTCAAGGAACCCTCGGTGAATCATCGAAGCCCCCTTCTGTTCAACATGCTGTTCGACCTTGCGATCAATGTGTATTTTGGTTGGAGAGGTACTACTTGGATGTACCGATGTTGCAATCTAGAATCCATGATTTGGAAAACCAAGTGGCAAAGCTCACTGGTCATAACGCGAAGGTGGAACCCTCTGATAAGAAGCAACGAACAACTGGTTCAATTCTGTTCAAGAATGTCAATTCAGCCACGACAATCGTGAATTCCAAATTGGCATAGCCTCAGTAATCTTGTTGGTATAACTTTCACCCATTTATATGGAATGATCATAAATTCTGTGTACATTGTTGACCTGCTCTGTCATGCTTTGGTTGTATATAAGTTTTGATTATTAATTTTTGGATTGGTTTTGATTAGATTTAATTTGATTGATCATGATTTGATTTGAATACTCTGTTATTAAGGATTGTTGATATCTTTTCTATTTTTGGAATACAATCAATATCTCTGTTCGATTTGATTATATCCTATGCGATATGATGGGCAAATTGGTTAGTTGTTGTGATTGTATATTCTATGCTCAGACCAGTTCGTATATCATTTGTTACATAATCAAATTTCGAATGGATATGAATAGTAGTTGTTACGATTTGAACTGCATTCGATTGTAACAAATATATCGTTTGATTTCGATTTGAGGAATGAAATTGGTCGTATCCAGTCTTATGATTTGTGTCTATAATTAAACTCGGCCATATTCATTTCGGTTATTTGCCCGGTTTATATTATGGATTTTGTTGACTCTGTCAAGACCCTGTCGGTTGACTGGATGGTGATCAATAACGAAATGCATTTGATTGTTACTCATTCAGTCTGATTCCATTCTAAAACGATTTACCTATCTTTGCGTTTATTTGAACGATATCGATTTATTGCTATGACTATAATGAGTTAACGATGGTTATGATCATTG